>LNAC01001884.1:9223-23299 GCA_002007465.1 Ailurus styani
GGGGGGAGTTGGGTGAGCCTGGCGGTGGGTATTAAGGAGGGCATGGATTGCATGGAGCACTGGGTGTTATACATAAACAATGAATCTTGGAATACTGCATCAAAAAGTAATGATGTATTTTATGGTGACTAATGTAACACAATAAAAACTAAAAAAAAAGTACAAGCTACAGACTTGGAGAATACATTTGCAAGTGATATCTGAAAAAGACTGCTATCCTAAATATATGCAAAGAACTATTTAAACTCAACAAAAAGAAAACAAACAACTCACTCTAAATAATGAGAAAAAGGTCTAAACAGACATATCTCCAAAGAATATATACAAATGACAAACATAAGAAAAGATTCTCAACATCGTCTCATAAGGAAATTTCAGTTTAAAACAACAGTGAGTTACCACTTTTCATCTATTAGTACATCTAAAATCCATAATACTGGCAATCCTGAATACTGGCAAGGACATTGAACAAAAGAAACTATTCATAATAATGGTACTCATAATATGGTTAATTCATTGCTGGTGGAAATGAAAAATGGTACATCTTCAGAAGAATATTTTTGCTGGTTTTTACAAAATTATAGATTTACCATATGATACAGTAATCACATTACTTGGTATTTACTCAAATTAGTTGAAAATTTTTTTTTAATTTTATTTATTTATGAGAGAGAGAGAGAGAGAGAGAGAGAGAGAGAGAGAGAGAGAGAGAGAACAAGCGGGGGGGTGGCAGGAAGAGGGAGAAGCAGGCTCCCCGAGTGGGGAGCCTGATATGGGGCTCGATCGCAGGACCTAGGATCATGACCCATCGAGCCAAAGGCAGGCACTTAATGACTGAGCCACCCAGGCACCCCTCAAATTAGTTGAAAATTTACACACATACAAAAATCTGTTTTTGTTTACAAATGTTTACAGCAACTTTATTTACAATTGTCAAAACTTATAAGCAACCAAAATGTACTCCAATAAATAAGTGAATAATCACACAGTGGCACATTCAGACAAAGAAATACTATTCATCACTAAAAAGAAATGAGCTATCAAGCCATGAAAAGACATGGAGTGATCTTAAATGCATATTGCTATTGAAAGAAGCCAATCTGAAAAGACTACATACTATATGATTCCAGCTAGATGATATTCTGGAATAGGTAAAACTATGGAGAGAGTGAAAGATCAGCACTTCTCAGAGTTTTGGGTTTAAGGAAAAAGGGATGAATAGGTGGAAAGATTATTATTTTAAGGCAGTGAAAATACTCTGTATGATACTATAATGGAGGATACATGCTATTATGTATTTGTTAGGACTCATAAAATTTTAACAGAAATAGTGAATATTAATGTAAACTATGGGCTTTAATTACTAATGTATGTATTAAAATTGACTTATCAATTGTAACACATGTATCACACTAATGCATGATGTTAATAATAGGAGAAACTGAAAGAGGATGTGAGAGGGTATATGAGAAATTTGCATTTTGTGTTCAATTTTTCTGTAAATCAAAATTGCCCCCACAATAAAATATATTAATAAAAATATTAAAAATAATAGTGAAAAAGATACTTTATCAAATATCGAATATTATAATAAATCTGCTCTAACAGAAAATATGTATTTAGCACAATAATAGAACAAAAAAAGAGTAAAATGGAGAACCAGAGAATACAAATTCATTTGTGGAAATATCATATATGGCAAATATATTTTAATTAATTTGGAAAAAATAATTTATTTAATAAGTTCTACTACTATAATTGATATGTCCCTCAAGAAAAATAAAGTTATACATTCATAATATATAAAAATAAATGTTATCAAAATTAAATTTTGTGATATACAAAGGAATACATTATATGAAGTGTTAATTATTGGTAAATACTTTTCAGTCCTTTATAGTAAGTGAACTAATTGTGTAATAAAAAATAAATGAATTTTATAAACATTTTATAACAGAAAGATGAATGCAATTTTATTAGTATCAGAAAACAAACACAAAATGGGAAGGACATAGTTAAATATTTTTAAATATCTTTAATTTGAAAATAACAAACCGTGTAAGTGAACATGAAAACAGTTGAAAAAAATTGACAGGGTGAAGAAAATATTTGTAATATATATGCCAGTCATTGTGTTTTTGTCATCATTAAATTCAAAGCTAATACAACTGTCACATGGGAAAAATAATACAGTAAAAATTTATAGCAATAATAAAAATATTAAGTTCACAAAAGAGGAAAGGCTAATTGCTGTTACATATGAAAAGGTATTTAATCAATTTTGAGAAGTCAGGGAATTTGAAGTAACCAATTTTCACCTATTAGATTTGCAATAATTACATTTCTATCATCCAGTGCAAGGAGGATGTGTGACCAGAAGGCTATTTTAGGGCATCTGGGTGGCTCAGTGGGTTAGGCCTCTGCCTTCAGCTCAGGTCATGATCTTGGGGTTCTGGGATCGAGTCCCACATTGGGCTCTCTGCTCAGTGCAGAGCCTGCTTCCTCCTCTCTCTGCCTGCCTCTCTGCCTACTTGTGAACTCTCTCTCTCTCTGTAAAATAAATAAATAAAATCTTTTTAAAAAGAAGGCTTTTTTATAGCTTTATTGAGATATATTTCACAAACCATATAATTAATCCATTTAGAGTATACAATTAAATGATTTTATTTTTGATGAGAAGGTTGCATCAGTTATCTATCACTTCAGCAACAAATTGCCATCAACTTAGAGGTTTAAAAAAGCACAAATTTATTATTTCATAATTCTGTATGTAAGAAGCCTAGTGGGCTCAGCTTGACTCTCTGCTCCAAGTCTCAGAAAGCCAAAATCAAGGTGTTGGCAGCCCTGTAATCCTTTCTGGAGACTCAGGAAATGAGTCCACTTTCAACTCATTAAGGTTGTTGGCAGAATTCAATTTCTTAGTGGTTATGGGATTGAGGTCACTATTTCCTTCCTGGAGGTCTTTCTCAGCTTCCTTGGCTTATGGCTCCCTTTCTCGATATTTAAAGCCAGAAACAGAAGGTGAAGTCTTTCCCATTTTTAGAATCTTACTGACCTCCCTTTTGCCTTATCTTTTCTGAGCTTCATATCTTCCATAATATGACTGATTCATCTTCCATTCTCTTCTGCATTTAAGGGCTCATGTGATGACAAAGACTCCCTCCTTGAACAAACTTCAGTCAGGCTCTTTTGAGCTTTCTCCTGTACTAGATCTCAAACGTTGGCACACTGGATGCATTTGTAGCAAAGAATCCTGCTAAGCCAGTATACTAAGAATGCCCCTCCCCCCATGTCTAAATCATTAGCCTATCTTTAGCAAGAATCCTATTAAGCCCCATTAGGAAGAATTCCTCTACCTTTACCATCTAACCAAAGTTCTCTTAGTAATTTTCCATCCACTGATTACCCCTTACTTTGTTCTTTGGCTATAAATTGCCAGCTATCTTCTTTTCTTCTTCTTTTTTTAAGATTTTATTTATTTGTTTGACAGAGAGAGAGAGTGTGTGAGAGAGGGAACACAAGCAGGGGGAGTGGGAGAGGGAGAACCAGGCTTTCTGTGGACCAGGGAGCCCGATACAATGCTCAATCCCAGGACCCTGGGATCATGACCTGAGCCAAAGGCAGACACTTAATGACTGAGCCACCCAGGAGCCCTTCTCCAGCTATTTTCACAGTATTTGTTGTTAAGGTCAATCTCTCTCCATTACTGCAATAGTGCTGACCCTGCAAGAGTATTGAAAAAAAATTCTCCTTGCCATCTCTTACAAGTGCCAGGATATATATATACATATATATATGCATATATATATGTATATATATATATGTATATATATATACATATATATACATATATATATGTATATATATATATATATATCCTTTAACAGTGTTTACATTAGGCCCATTGAGATATTCTAGGTTAATTTTATTTTAATATTGATTAATTAGAAAATTTAATTCAATCTGAAAAATCCCTTTACAGCAGTACCTAGATTAGTGTTTGAATAACCAGAATCAACATAAAATTAGGATTCAATGGGGAAATAATTAATATTCAAGTTAAATTAAGAATTTTTGGTATAGTGGTCATTTGTTCTTTCTGCTGGTCAGCAACCATTTCCATCTTTATGGTAACAACACAGATTTGGCTTTAATAAAAAAAGACTTCCCATTTTAACCTTGTGGTAAGCTCATCAGTATATTCCACTCCTCTGGTCATGGTGATTAGTTCAGAGAAGACATATAATACAATAAGATTCACAGAAAGAAAACAATTTTTTTAGAGATTCCTAAAAAGAGAAGCCCCCTTTCATTCCTACAACAACTAGAAAAGTGTTATTCTCATCCTTCTTGGATTATATGGTATGATAATATAAATTCTAGAATTGCTGTAGCCATTTTTATACCTAAAGGAAAGAGTCCAGGGTCACATATGGAGCCACATTTGGGGAAAAATGCAGGTTGAAGCTGATGAAAAATTTGACTGAAAATAGTAAGATAAAAGAGATGGTGAGAAACTGGATCCTTCCTGATGTTGTGGGAACTCCCAGTTAATCTTTCCCTGAAGAAATTCTTATTCCGAAATTTCAGTTATATGAGTCAATAATGTCCTTAGTACATAAATTGTTTTGAGCTGGCTTTCCTTCATTTGGAAATAAAGGTGTCATCAAAGTATAGATCATCTTTGTATTGCAGAAATTTTCAAGAGCTCTCATGTCAATATAAAATATAGATATGCATCCCACTTTTTTTTTATTCATTTGACACACAGAGAGAGAGAGATTACATAAAATATAGATATGCAAGAATAAAGCATATTCAGCAATTTTCAAAATTAAGTAACCAGAAAAAATCATTGTGCCCTTTTAGTTTCCAGTGCCACATGTAAGCATCTTGGAAGTTTCAACTCCATCCCAACAAGTAAAAAAGTTCAGAGACTAAAAATTGACTCTTCTTTGGATCCATAAAAGAGGGAAGGACACAGGAAGAACCACTACCCCGAAGATTGGAGAGACAGACAGGAGAATACAGGGACTTATGGCTCACCAAAGCAGAGACTGGAGAGCAGAAACTGCCCACAACCACCAAAACAACACCACCACCACCAACAACAACAAAATTAGACCAAGGCATACCAATTTCAAATTTCAAAAAGGCTAAGATTAAGAAAAAAATCCGGAAATAAGCCAGAACAAAAATGCCTTACTGAGAGAGAAACAAAGATAAGAGTTACATATGACTTCTCAAAAATGATGCAAGCAAGAAAATAGTGGAATGAAATATTTAAAGTGTTGACGGGGGAGAAACACACCAACCTAGAATTCTGTGTCCTGTGAAATTATCCTTCAAAAGTGAAAGGAAAATAAAAACTTTCTCAAACAAAAATGGAGGTATTTTGTTGCTAGTAGAGTGGCATTTCTTTGCAGAAATATTAAATAAATTGTTTTGAGTTAGAGGAAAATTATATAGATCAGGAAAGCACATCTTTATAAAGACAGGAAGAGCATCAAAGAAGAAATAAATAAGGGTAAAGTAAATCTTTTTTATTTTTCTTAGTCTTCATTGATCAACTAATGATAGTTTGTTCAAAATAAAAATAACAATAATGTATTTAATGATGTATGCTTATGCATATATACATAAATACTTTTCTATGGTACATATAAGTGAAGTGAGTGACAGTAATGTTATAAGATATGGGAAGGAGGATATAGGTATATTTTATTGTAAGGTACCCATACTACATATGAAGTAGTATAGTGTTATTTGGAAGTGTACTTGGATCAGTTGTAAATGTATACTGCAAAATCTTGGTCTACCACTAAAAAAAGCTTGAAAATAAAAGGAGCATAACTGATAGGCAAATTATTTTTAAAAAGCTCAATTAAAATCACAAAAGTAGAAAAGGATAGAATACAAAAATAGGGACAAAGAACAGGGCAATAAGTAGAAAACAAAAACAGTAGATTTTAATCTAATTATATCAATAATTATTTTGCATGTTAATGGTCTAAATACACCAATTACAAGACAGATTGTCAGACTAGATTAGAAAACAAGATCCACCTAAATGTTGTCTACAAGAAACCCACTTTAATACAAAAGCATAAGGTTAAAAGTATATAAATGGAGAAAAATATTCCATGCCAACATTAAGAATGGAAGGGAACTTCCTCAAGTTGATAAAGAATACCTACAAAAACCTACAGCTAACATCATACCTGATGGTAAGAAAGTTGAAGGATGTCCCTTCTCCCACTTCTTTTCAACATTGTACTGGAAGTTCTAGATAATGCAAGAATACAAGAAAAGTAAATGTAAGATATGCAGACTGGAAATTTAGAAAAAAATAAAACTGTTTACAGACGACATGGTCATATATGTAGAAAATATGAGAGAATGGACCAAAAACTCCTGGAACTAAAGCAATTTTGATAAGTTTGCAAGATACAAAGTTAACATACAAAAACCAAATGCTTCCCTGTGTACCAAATTAAAATGAATAACTACTGATCCATGAAAAAACAATGTCAAGAAAATGTGAAAACAAGCCATAGACTGATAGAAAATATCTGCAAAAACATATCTGATAAAAGGTTGTTACCCAAAATAGACAAAGAATTCATAAAAACTCAACAATAAGAAAATAATGTGATAAAAAATGTGCCAAAGGTCTTAACAGATTCCTCACTATAGAGAATATACAGATGGTAAATAAGCATATGAAATGTCCCACATTGTGTCATCTCCCCTTCACACATTTTGCTCAAACCACCCCCCCTTTCCCTACTGGCAAACATTAGCTTATTCTCTGTTTTTATAGGTTTGATTCTGCTTTTTGTTTTTTATTCATTTGTTTTTAGATTTCACTTATGAATGGAATCATATGGCATTTGTCTTTCTCAGTCTGACTGATTTTACTTGGCATAATAAACTCTTGGTCCATCCATGTTGCCTCAAATGACACAATCTCATCCATATTTATGGCTGCATAATATTCTATTGTGTATATATACCAAATCTTCTTATGCACTTGTCTATTGATGGACATGTTGCTTCCATATCTTGGATATTATAACTAATGCTGCAATAAACATAAGGATCATATATCTTTTCAAAATAGTGTTTTAGGGGGCACTTGGGTGGCTCAGTGGGTTAAAGCCTCTGCCTTCAGCTCAGGTCATGATCTCAGGGTCCTGGGATCAAGCCCCACATTGGGCTCTTTGCTCAGCATGGAGCCTGCTTCCTTCTCTCTCTCTGCCTGCCTCTCCGCCTACTTGTGATCTCTCTCTCTGTCAAATAAATAAATAAAATCTTTAAAAAAATAGTGTTTTAATTTTCTTGGGTAAATATCTAACAGTGGGATTACTGACTCATACGGCATTTTTTTTTAATATTTGAGGAACCTCCATACTGGTTTCTACAATGGTTGAACCAATTTATATTCCCACCAACATACATGCCAACACTTGTTATTTCTTGCGATTTTCAGTTTAGTCATTCAAACAGGTGTAAGGTGATACCTCATTCTAGTTTTGATTTGAATTTCAGTAATGATTAGTGAAGCTGAGCATTTTTCATGTGTCTCTTAGCCATCTATATGTCTTCTTTGAAAAAAATGTCTATTCAGTTGTCCTGCCCATTTTTAAATCAGATGCTTTTTGGTGTTATGTAAGTACTTTATATATTTTGGATATTAACCCTTATTGGATATATAATTTCCAAGTATCTTCTCCCACTCATTAGCTTGTCTTTCTGTTTTGTTGAGGGTTTCCTATGCTGTGCAAAAGCATTTTGTTATGATGTAGTCCCAATAGTTTATTTTTGCTTTTATTTCCCTTGCCTTAAGGAGACATATCCAGAAAAATATTGATACCACTGATGTCAGTGAAATTATTGCCTATGTTCTCTTATAGGATTTTTATGGTTTCAGATCTCATATTTAGATCCTTAATCCATTTGAGTTTATTTTTGTGTACGGTGTCATAAAGTGGTCCAGTTTCATTCTTTAAATGTAGTTGTCCAGTATTCCCAGCACCATTTATTGGAGAGACTTTTTCCCATTGTCTATTCTTGCCTCCTTTGTCAGGGATTAATTGACCATGCCATCATAGGTTTATTTCTAAGATTCCTATTCTGTTCTATTGATCCATGCATCCATTTTTTGTCTGTACTGTATTATTTTGATTACTACAGCTTTGTAATATATCTTCGAAGTTGGTATTGTGATTCCTTCAGATAAGTTCTTTCTCATTGTTGCTTTAGATATTCAGGATCTTCTTTGTTTCCCTGGAAATTTTAGTATTATTTGCTCTAGTTGTGAAAAATGTTGGTATTTTCAGAGGAACTGCATTAAATCTGTAGATTGCTTTTGGGTAGCATGGAAATCTTAGCAATATTCTTCTAATCTATGGAAATGAGCTATCTTTTCCATTTTTTTGTGTCATCTTCAATTTTTTTCATCAGTGTTTCATGGTTTTCAGAGTACAGGTCTTTTACCCATCTGATTAACTTTATTCCTAGATATTTTATTCTTTTTTGGTGCAGTTGTAAATGGTTTTTTTATAAATTTCTCTTTCTGCTCTTTTGTTATTAGTGTATAAAAACCCTACCAATTTCCAGGTATCGATGTTTTATCCTGTCACGTTGCTGAATTCATCTCTAAGTTCTAGTAGTTTTTGGTGGAGTCTTTAGGATTTTCTATGTATAGTATCATGTAGTTTGCAAATAGTGAAAGTTATCTTCTTCTTTACTAATATGGATACTTGTTTTTTGTATGATTGCTGTGGTCAAGACTTCCAACACTATGTTGAATAAAAGTGATGAGAGTGGACATCCTTATTCTGCTCCTGATCTTAGAGGGGAAAACTCATTTTTTTCACAATTGAGTATGATGTTCGCTATATATAAAAATATATGGTTTTTATCATTTTTAAAGATTTTATTTATTTATTTGATAGAGAGAGAGAAAGAGAGAACAAAAGCAGGTGGGGAGCAGCAGAGGGAGATGGAGAAGCAGGCTCTCTGCTGAGCAGGCAACCTGATGTGGGGCTCAATCCCAAGACCCTGGGATCATGACCTGAGCCAAAGGCAGATGCTTAACCAACTGAACCACCCAGGCACTCCAAACATGCAACTATTTTGAACAACTATGAATATGATCTGAGGTTTAAGAAAACAATCTTCACAGTTAACGGGAGAGAATGAGGCATATGTGAAGTTCAGAGCTGTGAACGGGGGGAAAGAACCCTTTTTGTGGAACGAAGTCAAGGGAGAGCACAGTGGGTACGGATTGCCCAATAAGCCATGGTAAGGAGATCCCCTGGGGTGTATTGGGAGAGATCTCTTCCCTTCCCAGAGTTCATTTGGAAGAACATATTTTGCCTCTCCAAGGACAAAAACCCATCTGGGACCCAATGAGTGGTGCTCAACAGAACCGACAGAGATGTACTCAGAGGGAAGATAACCTCATAGCAGCGTCTTGCTGTGAGTTACAATAGCCTTAAACCATCTCATACATCCCAAGTGGATGCTTTTCTGGGACAGAACTGAGCAGAGAGCAGTCATGGGCAGAATGCAGATAACCTGGCCACTGATTTTTCCTGTCTGTGACAATGGATTCAAGCCTCTGTGTTACTGCTTTTCAAGGGCAGAATGGAGTAGAGGACTGAGTTGTGAACAGATGGCAGATAACCTGTCTGCAAACTTTTTTCTGTGTATCACAATAAACTAGCCTCTATGCATACAATGTGTGACTGCTTTTCTGGGACAGGAGAGTGCTGGGCACGCCACGAGTTTCTCCTCCAGGGAAGGGGAGTGGGTCCGCACCTTGCCAGGCCCTTTAAAACTTGGAGATTTGAAACCCAGCCACCAGGAAGAGATAAAATACAGGAGATCTGTGGCACCAGGTGCACCAAGAGCCCAGGAACAGATAGGTTAAGGGTAGGGACCTGATGAAAGCCCAGGATACAAGCGATTGTTCGTTTTACTGAGGAGGGCCTACTGAAGAGTGGTGGCCAGGAGTTCCTCTGCATGAGGAAGAGAAAGCAGGGTGATACCATCTTCCTCCTACACCACCCCTCTTGCTCCTCACCTTGGCCACCAGCACAGTCAGACTTCAGAGAAAAACACACCACCACCAATGGATGCTGGAGTCCCCTACACTAAAGCCTGCTCCCCTGTGCCTGACAGGGTCATGTTTACAAAAGCAATTCAGCTTGTGAGCCAGACCAGGAGGCCTCAACCTCAGAAGACCAATACAAGCTCCCCAACATGTGTCAAGTCTATCGATTAAAGAATGCTCTGAAATGTTAGCTTCTGGTGGAAATAGGAACAGGTTTGCTTCTTTGTTTTTCCTTTTACCTTTAATTTTTTTTAATTTTTTTATTACTTGTTTTTTATAGTTTATTTTATATATGTCTTTTTTCTCTTTATCCTTTTTTTTGGTACCAGGCTTATAATTAACTGGAACATTTCCACCAAAAAATTGCTAGAACTGATAAAGGAATTCAGAAAAGTTGTAGGATATAAAATCAATGCATGGAAGTCTGTTGCACTTCTATACACTAAGAATGAAGCAGCAGAAAGAGAAATCAAGAATGAACCAATCCAGTTTACAGACACACCAAAAACCCTAAGATATCTAGGAATAAACCTAATCAAAGATATAAAAGATTTGTACTTTGAAAACTATAGAATACTCATGAAAGAAATTGAGGAAGACACAAAGAAATGGAAAAACATTCCATGCTCATGGATTGGAAGAACAAATATTGTTAAAATGTCTATACTACCCAAAACAATGTACACATTTAATGCAATCCTTATCAAAATACTACCAACATTTTTCAAAATGCTGGAACAAACAATTATAAAACTGTTATGGAACCAGAAAAGAACTGAAATACACAAAGTAGTGTTGAAAAAGAAAACCAAAGCTGGAGGCATCACAATTCCAGACTTCAATCTACATTACAACACTGTAATCAAGACAATATAGTACTGGCACAGAAACAAACACATAGAACAATGGAACAGAATGGAGAACATAGAAATGGACCCTCAACTCCATGGTCATCTAATCTTTGAGAAAACAAGACAGAATATCCAATGAAAAAAAAGGCAGTCTCTTCAACAAATGGTGTTGGGAAAATTGGACAGCCACATATAGAAGAATAAAACTGGACTACTTTCATACACCATACACAAAAATAAATTCAAAATGAATGAAAGACCTAAATATGAGGCAGGAATCTGTCAAAATCTTAGAGAAGATTTCAAGTAGTAACCTTTTTTACCTTGGCCACAGCAACTTCTCACTAGACATGTCTCCAGAGACAAGGGAAACAAAATAAAAAATGAACTATTGGAACTTTATCAGGATTAAAAGCTTTTCCACAGCAAGGGAAACAGTCAACAAAAGTAAAAGGCAAACTACGGAATGGGATTAAATATTCACAAATGACATATCAGATAAAGGGCTAGTATCCAAAATCTATAAAGAACTTATCAAATTCAACACCCCCCCAAAAAAATCCAGTCAAATAATGGCAGAAGACATGAACAGATATTTCTCCAAAGATACAGAGAATAACAGACACATGAAAAAATTCTCAACAGTAATCATCATTAGGGAAATACAATTCAAAACCACCATTAGATATCACCTCACACTGGTCAGAATGGCTAAAATTAAGAAGCCAGGAAACAACAAATATTGGCGAGGATGCAGAGAAAAGGGAACCGTCTAATACTGTTGTGGGAATGCAAACTGGAGTAGCCAGTCTGGAAAACAGTATGGAGGTTCCTCAAAAAGTTAAAAATAGAACAACCTAATGACCCATCAACTGAATTACTAGGTATTTATCCAAAGGATATAAAACTACTGATTTGAAGTGGCACATGCACCCCAGTGTTTATAGCACCAATGTCCACAATAGTGAAAACATGGAAAGAGCCCAGATTTCCATCAACAGATGAATGGATAAAGAAGAAATGGTATACCTATACAATCAACCATCTAAAAGAATGAAATCTTGTCATTTGCAACAATGTGGATGGAACTAGAGGATATTATGCTAAGCAAAATAAGTCAGTCTGAGAAAGAGAAATACCATTTGATTTCACTCATTTGTGGTGTTTAAGAATCAAAATGTATTGGGCGCCTGGGTGGCTCAGTGGGTTAAAGCCCCTGCTTTCGGCTCAGGTCATGATCTCAGGGTCCTGGGATCGAGGCCCACATCGGGCTCTCTGCTCCGCAGGGAGCCTGCTTCCTCCTCTCTCTCTGCCTGCCTCTCTGCCTACTTGTAATCTCTCTCTCTGTATCAAATAAATAAATAAAATCTTTAAAAAAAAAAGAATCAAAATGTATTAATATAAGGCAAGGGAAGGAAAGGTGAAATAAGATAAAATCAGAGAAGGAGGCAAACCTTAGGAGACTCTGAACTATAGGAAATAAACTGAGGGTTGTTGGAGGGGTGGTGAGTGGGGGGATGGTGTAACAGGATGATGAGCATTAAGGAGAGCACTTGATGTAATGAGCACTGAGTGTTACATGCAACTGATGAATACTAAATTCTATCCCTGAGGAGCGGGAGTGGCTCACTTGGTTAAATATCTGCCTTTGGCTTTGGTGATGATCCCAGGGACCTCAGAGACTGAGCCCCACATCAGGCTCACTGCTCAGAGGGGAGTTTGTTTCTCCATTTCTTGCTTTGCCTTCTTGTGGTCTCTCTGTCTCTGTCAAATAAATAAAATCTTAAAAAAATTCTGCCCATGAAACTAATAATTCACTCTTTGTTAACTAAATTGAATTTAAAAAATTAAAAAAAGAAAAAAAATGCTTGTAGGAAGATTTATAATACATATTACTGGCAGTGTAGCATCCTTTCTCCAGGGGATGTGGTCTCTCTTTCAAAGGGCTTCTATTTTACTTTATTTTTTTTGTAAAGATTTTATTTATTTATTTGACACAGAGAGAGAAATTACAAGTAGGCAGAGAGGCAGGCAGAGAGACAGGGAGAGGAGGAAGCAGGCTCCCTGCCAAGCAGAGAGCCTGATGCGGGCCTCGATCCCAGGACGCTGAGATCATGACCTGAGCCGAAAGCAGAGGCTTTAACCCACTGAGCCACCCAGGCGCCCATGGGCTTCTATTTTACTTTAAAAATTGACATAATATGAGAACTGGACAAGTGATCATGAATTTTTACTATGGAATTTGAAGTCAGATTTCTGCTTACCATACCAAGATTTTTTTCTACTTGCTTTAATCCAGGAACACTTTCAATTTTACTTCTAAAATTTAATTAAAAATAACTAATTGATTAATTAATACATACACACATAAATAAAATGTGTGATACAACTTTGATTAGCTTTAGCAATTTTTATGTGTATGTGAATTCTTAGTATTTTTTACATACAAGATCAAGTCATTTTCAATCAGATAATTTTACTTCTTTTCAAATTAGATGCCTTTTATTTATTTTCTTTGCCTAATTTATCTGGCTGAGACTTCTATAGAAGTCACCAGAGTAGGCATCCTGTCTTGTTCCTCATCTTAGAAGGAGTTTTCGGTTTTTCATCATTATGCTATGAGTTATGGGCTTTTCAGAAGTGGTCTTTATCAAGTTAAGGTACTTTCCTTCTGTTCCTAGTTTATTGAGAGTTTTCTTCATGAAAAAGTGTTAAATTTTGTCAATTTTTTCCACACAATTATTGAGATGATCATGTAACTTTTATCCTTTGTTCTCCTAATGTAGTGAATCCTATTGATTTTCATATGTTGAACTATTCTTGCATCCCATGGATAAATCCCACTTGGTCATGGTGTATGATTATTTTGATGTGCTGTTGAATCAGTTTACAGTATTTTGTTGAGGATTTCTTTTTCTGTATTTTATGTTGTACTTCAAGAAGGGAAGGGTTCTTAATCTAGAAATCTATGAACAAGTGCATTGATACTTCACACAGCCAACATACAATACAGGTTGGACTGAGGCTGTGTTATCATAAGACCTATCCTTGCCAAGAAGAAGAAGAAGAAGGAGGAGGAGGAGGAGGAGGAGGAGGAGGAAG
>LNAC01001884.1:23727-69895 GCA_002007465.1 Ailurus styani
GGGGAAAGAGAAGAAAGACACTATATAGTACTCATTTGTCTGTAGTAATTCTAAAATCTAGCTATGTAAATGCTGCTATGTCTTCCTTCTCTGAGGTCAGAGACTGCTTATTGTTTACACCCAATTCTGCTATTTGGGAGTGACTCATCAGTCCATTTTTATGTTGAAAAAAAGTTTTTATGAATCTTTTTTTATGAAAAAGTTTTCAATATTCATTAGCAATATTGGTTCTGGAGTTTTCTTATCTTATAACATCTTTGAATTGACATCCAGGTAATGCTGGCCTTATAAAATGGAATTTTTTTTAAAGATTTTATTTATTTATTTATTTTTTTTTTTTAAATATTTTATTTATTTATTTGACACAGAGAGAGAGATTACAAGTAGGCAGAGAGGCAGGCAGAGAGACAAGGAGAGGAGGAAGCAGGCTCCCTGCTGAGCAGAGAGCCCGATGCGGGCCTCGATCCCAGGACGCTGAGATCATGACCTGAGCCGAAAGCAGAGGCATTAACCCACTGAGCCACCCAGGCGCCCAGATTTTATTTATTTATATGACAGAGAGAGAGATTACAAGCAGGCAGAGAGGCAGGCAGAGAGAGAGGAGGAAGCAGGCTCCCTGCTGAGCAGAGAGCCCGATGTGGGCCTTGATCCCAGGACCCTGAGATCATGACCTGAGCTGAAGGCAGAGGCTTAACCCACTGAGCCACCCAGGCGTCCTAAAATGGAATTTTTTTGGAAAAGTTTGAGAAGGGCTGGCGTTGTTTCATCTTTGAAGTTTTGTAGAGTCCTCTAGTAAAGTCATGTATCCTGGGATTTTCTTTGTTAGGAGGTTTTTGATTATCAGTTCTCCTTATTGGTTATTGTTCTCTTCAGTTTTTTATTTCTTCATGATACAGTCTTAATAGGTTGACTTTTTCTTGGAATTTATGCATTTATTTGAAATTATAAAATTTGTTGGTACATAATTGTTCATAGTTGTCTATTTCAATCTTTCTTATAACTGTGGTATCAGTACAATGTATCCTCTTTCATTTCTGATTTTAGTTATTTGAAACTTCTCTCTCTCTTTTTAGTTAATCTGGCTAAGGATTTGTCAATTTTGTGGATCTTTTTTTAATGTTTATTGAGTTTTTTCCTACTGTTTTTCTATTCTCTTGTTCTGCTCTTTGTTTCCTTCTTTCTGCTAACTTTAAGCTTTTTGTTTGTTTTAGTTCATTGAGGTATAAAGGTTTTCTATTTCCTTTCTCTCTTTTCCTTCTGAAGAACACATAATGCATGTATTGGTCCACTTGATTGTATTCCATAAGCCTCTTTTGTTGTTTTCTCTTTTCTACATTCTTTTTTTGTTGTTGTTTTGCTCCTCTGCCTCGGTAATTTTAAATGACCTATCATTGATTTTACTAGTCCTTTCTTCTACTTGATCACATCTGCTGTTGAAATCCTCTGGTGAGTTTTTCAATTCAGGTATTACATTCTTCAGCTCCAGAATTTATATCTGTTTCTCCCTAATATTCTTTATCACTTTGTTGATAATCTTATTTTACTCATTCATTGATTTCCTTATTTTGTTTGTCTATCTATATTCTTTTTTACTGATTGAGAATATTTTATGTGGTTATTTTAAATTCTTTGTCTAGCTAATAGATTTCAATATGTTTTAAATTTAGTTCTGATTATTTATTTTGTTCCTTTGGTACATGTTTCTTTTTTTGTTTTTGTATGCCTTATAATATTTTCTTGGAATTTGGGCATTTGGGGAAAAAACACGTCTGCCAGTCATTATTGAATGGCTTCATACAAGGGAAAATTTTCATCAATCAGCCAAGCTAGAGATTCTGCGGGCTTCTCAAACTTTTTTGAAAGTATGTTTCTTTTGTGGGCTTGTGCACACAGTCTTCAAGTTAAAGTATTTGTCCTTATTTATTTTTCAGAAACCCAAATATCTTGTGCCTCCTGGTTACTTTCTGTGGTAAAACAATCTTTCTGGTTATGCAGAAAATTGCTACATTCTTCTTTCTTTTCATTAGTCTATAGGCATCCAAAGAATGTCAGTTTCTCTCCATTCTCCAAGTCAGGTAAAACAGAAACTAGTTACTCTGGAAGACCCACCCAAAAGCCAAACTTTTAAATGCATGATTCACTTTCCTCTCTCCCTCTTTAGGAATGGGTTGTGAGTTGGAAGGTTTTTCCCAATCATGTTGTGCTTTACTGGCTCGAAGGAGGAGGTCTAGCAAGTACATGCAATAAACTTATTTGCTTTAACCTTGTTCTTCTAGGCTTGGCACTTGCATGGAGTGTTGCAATCTGTTAACTTGTTTCTAGACTTTTTGTAAAGGTGATTGTGCCATATATTGTTAAGTCTGAAAGGTGATTGTGCCATACATTGTTGTTAAGTCTGTGGTTTCATGAGGGAAAGACATATTGGGGCTTGTCTTTCCACCCTCTTGGTGACATTACTCGCAGGATAAAATAACAATTATTAGTGTTATCATTATGCAAATAACACTAATGATATTTGGTGGATTGTTTTATTTTTTAAATCATCTATATAAATAATCATGCATATTCAATACATAAGTATTATTTCATAATCATCAAAATTGAAGTGATTTCATATTCGTATTTGAACTCATAGAACTATCTGAATTTTAAGGGAATGGCACTCACAAGGGATTGTTCACATCTTATGAAGGTGAGCACTTTGGGAGAGGAAAATGAATGAAAATATGAAATAAATGAAAATATTTCTATGGAAATAGGATCAATGTCCAATCCACAAATTTCCACATGTAAAAGAAGAAAAACAGACTTCAGCTATTGTTAACAATGTGAGAAATAAAAGTAAAAAAATCCCACAAAAAAATCTACAGGTATTTAAGAAATAAAGCTAAATAATAGGTGACAGCTAAACTAAAAATTTTTGGTTATCTATCGAGAACTGAAGCTATAGCTGTATTTCAAGTACTGATTTGGTTTTGATGACTTTTTCCTTGAATTTAAGGTTATGTTAGGGATGTGTGGGGAGGATTGCTGTGCAAGCGAAAGCTATGATGCAGTAAATGTTTAACAGTAAATATTTAAGTAAACTGTGGTATGTATATCCATGCAACTGAAAATAGTATGACCATTAAATATGAAAGTGAATTATGTTGTGCAGTTTCATGAAAAATATCTAATAATTCAAAATCAAACAATGGAAACAATTTAATTGGAACTACAATATGCAATTTTTAATTCTAAGGGAAAGTAACTCACAGAGGATTGTTGAAAAAGTGTAGCTGTGGGTCCTTTTATATAGGAATGTGGATGAAAAAAATATGAAGATATAGGATCAATGTCCAAATGATGAATTTCCACATGAAAAGGGAGAAATAGAATAAGCTTAGTACTATGATAAGAATGCTGCATACCATTTTGTAAAAAAATATACTTTTATGTTAAAGATAAACATAGCTGATACAAAAAAATTCCTCACTCATTAAATACGAAATTATTTTATGTAGGGAACATACAAATATGATGAAAGGGCTTATTTTTTTTTAAAGATTTTATTTATTTATTTGACACAGAGAGAGAGAGAGAGATCAGATCACAGCTAGGCAGAGAGGCAGGCAGAGAGAGAGGAGGAAGCAGGCTCCCTGCCGAGCAGAGAGCCCGATGTGGGCCTCGATCCCAGGACCCTGGGATCATGACCTGAGCCGAAGGCAGCGGCTTTAACCCACTGAGCCACCCAGGCGCCCTGAAAGGGCTTATTGAGTATAACTAGCTCCACAGTCTATAAACAGACTTGCATATAGTTTACTAGAACTATTTCATGTCACACACTCCAAAAGATATAGATCAGATACTAATAACAGCTCACATTTTTTTCCTTGCTATAGGCATCAGTTATTTTTGGCACAATAATTCCATATAAAAGCAAATTTACAAATTCTTAGTTACAAATAACAATAAACATTTACTTTTGTTCCCAAATTTATGAGTTATCTGGGTGGTTCTGCTAATAGAAAATGAACTCAACTGGTACCATTCAGGTCCTCTACATGTGTCTATCATATACCACCAGGAGGCTAGGCAGGACATGTTACCATGATGGCGATACATTTTTGAAAGTAAGTGGCAGTGCATAAGTCCTCTTAAGATCTAGGATTATAATTGGAAGTTTTACTTCTCCTGTATCTGTTGGTCAAATCAAATGTAAAAGAAAAATTATTCGTGACACTGTTAAACGGCAAGACCGACTTTATTCAGGGCTACTGTGATAGGTATAGTGACTAATGAAATATGCTTTTGCAGTAAGAGAGAGAGATTGGGCTCAAATTTGAGTACAACAAGGAAAAATGGGAATTTATAGAGTGGAGTTGTGAGAGGGGTATCAGTGGCCAAAAGGTTACTATGAGGGTTTAGGTAATTATTCCTAAACTCATCAAACAGGACTTTTGCTGAGGTAAGCCAGGGTGATCACATCTCTTATAAGGGATAGGGGATGGGAAGAGGAAAATAATTACATGTTGAAATTCGAATATTCTGGATAGACCTACTTGATGCGAATCCTGTTAAAACTGGACTCATCAACATTCACGATGATGGGTCCTAGTTGGGCTCACAAGAGTTTGATCAAAGAGAGAGTCTTTGTCACAAGTGTGAAAGAATTTCAATTTAGAATGAAACTGCAGGGTATAAAATAGAAAATCTCAGGCATATGCTCTCAGGAAAATAAAACTGAAGAGATTGATGTCCTATAAATGCCTAATTTCCAATATGATATTGGCATTTTCTTAAATGGGAGTTGGTCAGAATCTGCCTCATATCAACCTTGGGTAGTTTTGCTTGTGGTTTTCAGAGGCATGAACAAAAAATGACCCAGGTCATGTAGTCTCAAAAAGTAAGTTGAATTGACTTGACTGGTTTTGTCTGTCTGGGAAATTTTCAAAGATTGTCTCCATTTGTGTTTGACTTTAACAGACTCTAAAATCTTTTCCATTTTTACATTTCCTGTCCATAAATACAGTGTACCCCAAACCCTTGATGGATTCACCTGTAGCTTGCTACAGAGTTTGCATGTCTCCACTGCAATTCCTTTTCTAATTCCAAGTAAATTCATCTTTTTTTACAAGTTTGAGCTTGCCTCAATTTACCTCTTTATTTAGGTCAGCACAAGTTACAAGAATGGCCCAGATACAAAGAAACACAGACATCAACTCTTGAATGGAGGAGCTTGTAAGTCACATTGGAAAAGGCCTGAATACAGTGATGGGTGAAAAATTTGGGCCATTTTTATAATTGCTAATATTTTTACACTTAGTTTATTACAAATTAGTTTATTACATTTATTAAAGAACTAGTGGTTATGTATAACCAATATAAGTTCAAGAAATTGTATCTTTGCAAGCCTAAATTGGATAATCTGGGTCTGTCATACCACTATATGGTGATGCTTTGTAGGAACATGTGTCTGGACTTTGTTTTAAGCCTTTTGTTCTAAATTGTTGATTCTTTTTTTCAATAAGTGCCAAATGAAACAAAATGACAAGTCTGTAAAGAAAATAAACTTAGAATTTAAACCTCTAGGAGAAGACTCAGAGTTTGAACCTGGAAGTGTCATTGACTAAGTTCATGGTCTTAGACAAGCATTGTCACCTAGGTTATAAAAATAATAATAATAGTTAACTTACAATATTGTTGAATTAAATGCCATAGTGCAAGAAAAGAATTTAGCAAAATGAATCCTGAGTACTAAATAAAGATTATGTAGGATTAACATCACAGTAATTTAAAAAGATTTTCCTGTCATGAAAACCGTAGATTTTTTTAAATTTATTTATTTATTTATTTATTTATTTATTTATTTAATTTTATTTTGTCAGTGATCCAAGATTCATTGTTTATGCACCTCACCCAGTGCTCCATGCAATATGTGCCCTCCTTAATACCCACCACTAGGCTCACCCATCACCTCACCCCCATCCATAACCCTCAGTTTGTTTCTCAGAGTTCAGAGTCTGTTATGATTCATATCTCCCGCTGATTTACCCCAATTCACTTTTCCTTTCCTTCTTCTAAAGTCCTACGTTTTATTCCTTATGTTTCACAAGTAAGTAAAACCATATGATAATTGGCTTTCTCAGCTTGACTTATTTCACTCAACATAATCTCCTCCAGACACAACCATGTTGGTACAAAAGTTGGGTATTCATCCTTTCTGATGGCTGAGTAATATCCCATTGTATATATGGACCACATCTTCTTTATCCATTCATCTGTTGAAGGGCATCTTGGCTCCTTCCACAGTTTGGTGATTGTGGACATTGCTGCTATGAACATTGGGTACGTATGGCCCTTCTTTTCACTACATCTGTATCTTTGGGGTAAATACCCAGTAGTGCAATTGCAGGGTCATAGGGTATCTCTATTTTTTTTTTTGAGCAATCTCCATACTGTTTTCCAAAGTGCCTACACCAACTTGCATTCTCACCAACAGCATAAGAGGGTTCCCTTTTCTCCATATCCTCTCCAACACTTGTTGTTTCCTGTCCTGTTGATTTTAGCCATTCTAAGTGGTGTACGGTGGTATCTTAATGTGGTTTTGATTTGAGTTTTCCTGATGGCTAGTGATGATGAACATTTTTTCACGTGTCTGTTAGTCATTTGTATGTCTTCTTTGGAGAAGTGTCTGTTCATGTCTTCTGCCCAAGGATCGGAAGAAAAAACATTGTTAAAATGTCTATATTGCCCAAAGAAACCTATACTTTCAATGCCATCCCAATCAAAATTCCACTGGCATTTTTCAAAGTGCTGGAACAAATAATCCTAAAATTTGTATGAAACCAGAAGACCCCAAATTGCTAAGGAAATGTTGAAAAAGAAAAACAAAGCTGGGGGCATCATGTTGCCTGATTTCAAGCTTTACTACAAAGCTGTTATCACCAAGGCAACATGGTACTGGCACAAAAACAGACACATAGACCAATGGAACAGAGTGGAGAGTCCAGATATGGACCCTCAACTCTATGGTCAAATAATCTTCAACGAAGCAGAAAAAAATATCCAGTGGAAAAAACAGTCTCTTCAATAAATGGTGCTTGGAAAATTGGACAGCTATGTATAGAAGAATAAAACTTGACCATTCTCTCACACCATACACAAAGATAAACTCGAAATGGATGAAAGACCTCAATGTCAGGCAGGAATCTATCAAAATCTCACAGGAGAACATGGGCAGTAACCTCTTCAACATCAGCCACAGCAAATTCTTTCAAGACACATCTCCAAAGGCAAAGGAAACAAAAGCAAAAATGAACTTCTGGGTCTTCCTCAAGATAAAAAGCTTCTGCACAGCAAAGGAAACAGATAACAAAACAAAGAGGCAAACCAGGGAATGGGAGAAGATATTTGCAAATGACACTACAGACAAAGGGCTGATATCCAAGATCTATAAAGAACTCCTCAAACTCAACACCCATAAAACAGATAGTCATGTCAAAAGTCTAGATTTTTAACAATTTTCTCTTCCCATTTATTTTTAGGAATGCTTACATTTCCACGAATATGTCTAGGTATTGTTTGCCCTCAAAGAAGTGTCATTTTGAAGGCCTTTGTCCCACTCCTTTGCAAGTCATCTTTCAACATCTTGTGACCAGCTGTTCTCAGACTGATAAACATCCCTTGGGGATTCATTTCAAAAATCTCCACAGTAATAACTGACAACAACCTGTAAAATTTAAACTCCAACGATGAATCAGAGATAGCAGTGCAGAATATCAATATAGAAAACTTAATAATTAGATATCAATCAGGTGTCATATTACAAAGTTTTAATTTGCACTTTGCACTCTGTTTAGTATTTTAACTTTTCCTCTTTGGTTAAGTTTATTCCTAGGTATCTTATGGTTTTTTGTGTAAGTGTAAATGGGATCTAGTCCATGATTTCTCTTTTCCTGTTTCATTGTTCATTCATTGTTCTTTGTTCATAGAAATGCAACTGATTTCTGTGCATTATTTTGTATCCTGCTACATTGCTGAATTGCTGTATGAGTACTAGCAATTTGGCGGTGGGATCTTTTGGGTTTTCCACATAAAGAATCATTTCATCTGTGAAGAGTGAGAGTTTAACTTCTTTGCCAATTTGAATGCCTTTCATTTTGTTTTGTTGTATGATTGCTGAGGCTAGGACTTCTAGTAATATGTTGAATAAAAGTGGTGAGAATTGACATCCCTGTCATGTTCCTGACCTTATGGGAAAAGCTCCTTTTTCCCCATTGAGGATGGTATTCACTGTGGGCTTTCCATATATGCCTTTTATGATATTGAGGTATGTTCCCTCTATCCCTAAACTCTAAAAAAAATTTAATCAGGAAAGGAGGCTGTATTTTGTTAAATGCTTTTTCTGCATCAATTGAGAGGATCATATGGTTCTTGTCTTTTATTTTATTAATGTGATGTACCACATTGATCGATTTGCAGATGTTGAACCACCTTGCAGTCCAGGAATAAATCCAACTTGGTCATGGTGTGTAATCCTTTTAATATACTGTTGGATCCTATTGGTTAAGATGTTGGTGAGAGTTTTGGCATCCATATTCATCAGGGATATTGGCCTGTAATTCTCCCATTTGGTGGGGTCTTTGTTCAGTTTTAGAATCAAAGTAATGCTGGCCTCATAGAATGAATTTGGAAGTATTCCTTCCTTTTCTCTTTTTTTGGAAGAGTTTCAGGAGAATAGGTTACCAATTCTTCTTTAAATGTTTGGTAGAATTCCCCTGGGAATCCATCTGGCCCTGGACTATTGTTTTTTTGGGAGATATTTGATTATTGGTTCAATTTCTTTGCTGGTTATGCACCCCTATTATATTGCAGCATTCTTTACAATAGCCAAGGTATGGAAGCAGTCCAGGTATCCATTGATAGATGAATAAATAAAGAAGATGCGATAGATAGCTAGATAGCTATAGATACAGATATATTCATAGATATAGATATGTAGATAGATGATGGAATATTACTCAGTAATAAAAGAGAATGGAGCCTTGCCTTTTGGAACAACATGGGTTGACTATAGTTGGTATTATGCCGAGTAAAATAAATCAAAGACAAATACCATATGATTTCAATTATATGTGGAATCTAAAACCAGAATAAACAAAAAGACTCTTAAATACAGAGAACAAACTGGTGGTTGCCAGAGGGGAGGTGGGTGGGAGGATGAGCAAAATAGATAAAGGTGATTAAGAGGCACAAACTTCCAGTTATAAAATAAATAAGTCACACTGATAAAAGTACAGTATAGGTAATATACTCAATAATATTGTAATAACATTGCTTGTGATAGATGGTAACCATACCTATCATGGTGAGCAGAATAATGTATAGAATTGTAGAATCAATATATTGTACACCTGAAACTAATAGAACATTTTATGTCTATATTTCATTAATGAAAAATATATAAAAATGAATATATATGGTGCTAAAAACAATCCTAGTCTCAAAAAAAGATATCCTTCTGTATCTAAAATTGTAAATATTATCTTCCACATTGAGTTCTTGATTCTTCTATAATTTCTCTCTCCCTTTTCCTGTTCCCTCTCTCTTGTCATCTCTCCCTCCACACATCTATTTTTCTGTCCCCTCTCACTCCCTCTCCTCCTGGCTCTCCCTCTCTTTTCCCTTCTCACCTTCTTTCTGTCCTTTCCCTATCCCTCTCCACATCCCTTCCTTCTCCATCCCATTCTGTCTCTGTCAGTCTCTATCCTGTGACATACACGTTTTTTATTATTTTTCCATAAAGTTAACTACTCAACAATCACATCATCTACAATTCAATGCTATCAGGTTTTAAGTATGTCTGTATTTGTTTATGGATTCAGTTTACTATCTTATATATCTATTTGTATATTGTTGAATTATTATATCATGGCCATAATTATGATAACTCTTAATATCTTATATCAAATTTTCCTACCTGGTTTTATTTCTGGGCTTAGATATTCTTGACGCTTTAATCTTAAGTATAAATGTTAGAATACCGTAGTTATCTTACAACTTCACTGTGATTAATGACACTTACTAAATCTATAAACTATTGTATAGAAAATGTCAACTTTATTTAAAATATTTCTCTTGATGAGTGTGACCAGTTTCTCCATTTAAGTTTTCTTTAATTATTTGCAAAAAAATTCTAAAACAAATTTCTTCATAAAGATCTACTTAATTATATTTTACATAAAGATCTTCTACTCATTTCTAGGAATCTTAAATTCTTTACTGCTATTATTTTTTATTTTTCTAAAGATTTTATTTATTTACTTATTTATTTGAGAGAGAGAGAGTGAGAGGGAGCATGAGAGGGGAAAAGATCAGAGGGAGAAGCAGACACCCTGTGGAGCTTGGATCCTGATGCAGGGCTCAATCACAGAACTCCAGGACCACAATCTGAGCTGAAGGCACTTGCTCAACTAACTGAGCCACCTAGGCACCCTTTACTGCTATTTTAAACAATGTTTCTAAATTTAATTTAAACTTTCAGTGCTACCATTAGAAATACAATTGACTTTGGTATATTTATTTTGTATTGAAAGAAGACAAATCATCCCAATTCTAATATTTTTATTGATATCTTCAGGTTTCTGGAGAACGTCGTACCAGATCTGAAAATGACAATTTATTTTTTTCTAATTATTTACCTTTTGTCTTTACTGTCTTATTTAATTAACTACCCGTACATTTAGTATAAAAAATGTTCATAGTGGGAGTCCTTGATTATTTCATGTTAAAGCATAAATCTTTTGATATTTCACATTTTGCAATATATTTGATGTAGGCTTTTGAATAATACTGACCATTTTATGTTGATGATATTTCTTTTGCCTTGGATAATATATTTTAGGATAAATGGATGTTAACTTAAATGTTCTAATTGTTCTGTAAATTGAGATGTAGTGAATTACATCCACAGATTTATAAATGATATACCAATCTTATATGTCTAAAATAAACCAAAGTTGATCTTAAAATGAACTTTTCATACATTGATGAATTTAGGATGTTAATATTTTGCTTATGAAATTTGCATCTATGTTTATAAGTGAGTTTGATCTAAATTTGTCTTTTGTATATTGCTCATGATTTGTATAATTTAAAAGCTATATTGTGCTCATAAAATTACTAAGAGTTTGGTGTTTTTTCTATACTACTAAAGAATAAGCATAAAAATGGAATTTTTGAATGACTGATTAAACTTACCTGGAAAAATATTTACACTTAATGTTTATGTCAAGATTTTAAAATGATTTTGTGATTTTTATAGTAGATAGGAATATATATTTTTAAGATATAGTTTAGGAAAATTTACATTTGTTGGATTAAGTGTAACATTATTCATAATATGGCCTATGTTTAATTTTTTCTTCATTAGAATTTATAACCACTTTTCTTAACAATTTTAAACTTGCTTATTATAAATCTGATCAATAATTTCATTGGCATATCTGTTTATTTTGTCTTTATAAAGAATCAAGTCTTTCTTCATTTTTAAAAATTTTGTTCCTGTTTTACATCTAATTTTTTCTATTTATTTATTCAAGTACAATTTATATAGTACTATATTAATTTCAGGTGAACAATGTAATGATTCAACAATTCTATACCTTTACCAGTGTTTATCAACAAAAGTGTACTCTCTACCCCTTTTACTTATTTTACACATTCCCCAACCACCTACCCTCTGGCAGTCACCAGTTTTTTCTCTATATTTAAGATTCCGTTTTCTTGTGTCTTTTTTGCTTTGTTCATTTATTTTGTTTATTAAATTCCACATATGAGTGAAATTATGTGGTGGTACTTGTTTTTCTCTTACTGACTTATTTCACTTAGCATTATACCTTCTAGATTCATCCATATTGTTGCAGATGGCAAAACTTCATTAATTTCTTATTTCCTATTTCTTAAATTCCTTCCTCCTATTTTGAGGATTTGTTCTATTTGTTTTTTCATAAATTAGGCATTTATCTCTTTGATATTCACCCTTTCTTTTTACTTATATAAACATATAAGACTACACAATTCTTACTAGTTCTGGCGTTAACTGCATTCAACCCCTTAATATCAAATATTTTGTTCTCATTCATTTTTTGAGAGGAGGGAGGGGCAGAGAGAGAGACAGAGAGAAAGGGAATCTTAAGCAGGTTCCAAGCCCAGTGTAAAGCCCAATGTGGGGCTCAATCTCACAACCCTGAGATCATGACCTAAGCCAAAATGAACAGTTGGGACACTTAACCAAGTGAGCCACCCAGGTACCTCTCATTCATTTTTAATTAGCTTAAAATTTTCATTAAAATTTTTCTTTGACTTTTTTTTTTAGAAGTGCATTTTAGTAGTTCCAATTGCAGTGGTTATTTAGTGGGTTTTTTTGGTTATTTTTAAGTTTTTTTTGCAGAGTTTATTCAGTTTCAACATACATATTCTAAATTTAATCAATATTTTTCTTTCTGACAAATGCAAATACATTCAAAGATTTTTAACCCAAATTAGTTTGCATGATTTAGTCCTTTGGCATTATAGAATTATCATCCTTTGTATTATGCTAATAATATAAATTAATGGAGTCAGTATTTTAAAATTTACCTTTACTTACACTATTTTTAAATGTTCATTCTTTTTATACTATATGTATCTTACTCTAGAATTATTTCTATATGATCTCAATTAATCATATAAAATTCCCTTTAGTGATAATCTATGGGCAGTAGACAATTTCATTATTGTTGGAAAAAATTTTATTTTACCATATTTCTTAGAATTATTTTCCTGAGTATGTAATTCTAGATAGACAATAATGCTTCCCTAGATCTTTGAAGGTGGCATTCCACTATCTTCTGGTTCCATTGTGGTTTTGCCAAGTTATCTGTAAACAGAAGTATGCTATTGAGTCAGATCTCTCAAATAAATTTAAAAAATAAAATACTTGATGTATAGTGATTCATCTCATTCAATAATTTTTATAACTATATTCAAGCCAGCAATGTGATAGCCTTGAAGACGGAGTTGAAAAGATGTGTGCAGAATAGAAAAATTTTCAGATTAATGGTTTTATTTCACTCAAGTTGAAATTTTTGGAATACCTCATTCTTTGTGATTTGCTCCCCATCTTGTTATTTTCACCTGCATTACTTTTCATTTTATTCTGTTGCACCAACCTATGTAAACTCAATGGTATGTATCCTTCTATACCTTTCTCCAAGTACTTATAATCACATAAAAATATTCATTCATACATGCACATACAAATGTGCATAGACATATATGTGGGAATGTGTCACTGTTTTGATTACCAAGTAAACCGTTTGCATTACAGAGACTTCTCTGGATTTTCCATTTGTCACCCAGTAATATTTTGGAAAAATAACACTAAATTAATGAGAAAAAATTAAAGGAGGAGCAGGATGGTGGAGGAGTAGGAGACCTAAATTTTGTTGGGTCCCAGGAATTCAGCTAGTTATCAAACCATTCTGAACACATACAGACTCTAAAGGAGATCAAAGAAAAGAATACCAACAATTCTATGAACAGAAAAGCAACCACTTTCTGGAAAGTAGGACATGTGGAGAAGTGAATCTGAGGCAATATACAGGAATATAGACTGCAAAAGTGAGGGCCTGGCTCCTGGCAAGTGGTAGAGGAGCAGAACACAAAATCAGAACTTTAAGAAGTCTGCTGCACTGAGGGACGCCACCCAGAGACAAAGTGGGGGGTGAAGGCCTTGTTAGGACAGTGTGGTCTCAGGTCCCTCAGGCTCACAGAAAGCCTGGAGATGCCTGAATGGGGCAGAGCTCCTAAGTATAGGAGCGGGTAAGCTGGCTGCCAACACATAGCAGAGGAGTGGGCTCTAAGCTTGGGGTTGCCATAAACCGTGATCCCCAGCACAGTTGGGTCACTGCTCTTACAGCAGGTACCCCACAAGTGGCAGATCTGGGGAGAAACCCCTTGCTCCTCCAGAAGGTGTGGCATAGGATTGAGCTGCAGGAATCTGCTGGATTTGGAGACTCCAAATGGGGCCATGTGCCATAGATAGAAATGCTTGGTCACAGGACGGGTGAGCTCAGAGCATGGCCAGAGACCAGGGAGACAGGTGTGATTGACTGCTTTTCTCTGAGGGCTCACTGAAGAGGGGGACTCTTGTCTCTGCTGGGGCCAGAGATTGGGAGGCTGCCACCTTCACTCTCGTCTTCTAAAGCTGTATGGAAAGCATTCAGGGAACAAAAGGTACAGAGAGCGAAACCGAGCAGATTACATAGCCTGGTCCCTGCCAATGGCAGTGAAATTCTGCCTTGGGCAAAGACGTTTGAGAATCACTGCAACAGTCTCTTCCCCCAGAAGATCAGCAAGAACAACCAGCCAACATCAAGTTCACTTATCAATGAGCATTGCAAAACTCCAGAGCTAGGGAAATACAACACATAGAATTCATGGCTTTTTCCCATGATTCTTTAGTCTTTCAAAGTTAAATTTTTTAATATTACTTTTCATTCAATTTAAAAAAATTCCTCCTTCTTATTTCAATGTATTTTAACTATTTTTTCTTATCAATACCTTTTTAACAATCTTTTAAAATTTTCATTGTTATAGTCGTATTCTATCCCTTCATTATTTTTAACCTTATTTTTTGTATACATATTTTTCTTTCTTTAAAACTGTGGAGACAGTTTCTTCTAACAGACCAAAATACACCCAAAATCAAGTGTGTGGCTCTGTTCTATTCACCAGTCTAATCAGATATAGATATAGATATAGATATAGATGATATATATATAGATATAGATAGATAGATAGATAGATATAGATAGATATAGATATAGACAATTATATATATATTGTATATATTACATATATAATATATATTTTATATATTACAAATATATATTACAAATATATAATATATATTATATATATTACATATATATATTATGTATATTACAAATATATATAATATATATTATATATATTACATATATATAATATATATATTACATATATATATTATATATATTACAAATATATATAATATATATATTCTTTTTTTCTTTCTTTCTTCTCTTCCTGGTATTGGGTCTCTTCTGATTTGGTTAGTGTATATTCTTTTCTGGGATTGTTGCTACCCTTTTAGTATTTTGTTCTCTCATTCATATATTCTTCTCTGGATAAAATGACAAGGCAGAAAAACTCACCTGGAAAAAAAAAAAACAAGAGGAAGTACTGACGACTAGGGACCTAATCAATATGGACATTAGTAATATGTCAGAACTAGAGTTCATAATGAAATTATAAAGATGCTAGCCAGGCTTGAAAATACATTGAAGATATTAGAGAATCCCTTTCTGGAGAAGTAAAAGAACTAAAATCTAACCAAGTTGAAATTTAAAAAAGCCATTAATGAGGTGTAATAAAAAATGGAGGCTCTTACTCCTAGGATAAATGAGGCAGAGAAGAGAATTAGTGATATAGAAAACCAAATTATGGAGAATAAAGAAACTGAGAAAAAGAGAGATAAGCAACTACTGGAACATGAGGGGAGAATTCGAGAGATAAGTGATACCATCAGATGAAACAGTATTAGAATATTTAGGATCATAGAAGAAGAAGAAAGAGAGAGAGGGGCAGAAGATATATTGGAGCAAATTATAGTACAGAATTTCCCTAATTCGGGGAAGGAAAAAAGCATCAAAATCCAGGAGGCACAGAGAACTCCCCTCAAAATCAATAAAAATATGTCAACATCCCATCATCTAATAGTAAAACTTACAAGTTTCAGAGACAAAGGTAAAATCCTAAATGCAGCTTGGGACAAGAGGTCTGTAACCTACAATGGTAGAAATACTAGATGGCAGGAGACCTATCCACAGAGAACTGGCAGGACAAAAAGGACTGCCATGATATATTCAGATCACTAAACAAGAAAAATATGCAGCTAAGAATATTGCATCCAGCTAGGCTGCCATTGAAAATAGAAGCAAAGATAAAAAGCTTCCAGGACAAACAAAAATTAAAATAATTTGCAAACTCCAAACCAGCCATACAGAAAATATTGAAAGGGGTCTTCTAAGCAAACAGAGAGATTAAAAGTAACCCTTCAGCAAGGAACAGAGATAATACACAGTAACAGTCATCTTACAGGCAATACAATGACACTAAATTCATATCTTTCAATAGTTACCCTGAATGTAAATGGGTTAAATGTCCCAATCAAAAGACACAGAGTATCAGAATGGATAAAAAAAAAAAACAAGACCCATCGATATGCTGTTTGCAAGAAGCTTGTTTAGGACCCCAAGACACCTCCAGATTGAAAGTGAGGGCATGGAAACTGAAATGGACAGATCATCTAAGCAGAAGATTAACAAGGAAATAAAGGCTTTAAAGGACACAGTGGACCAGATGGACATCACAGATATATTCAGAACATTCCATCCCAAAGCAACAGAATACATATTCTTCTCTAGTGCACATGGAACATTCTCCAGAATAGATACCATCCTGTGTTACAAATCAGGTCTCAACTGGTACCAAAAAAATGGGATCATTCTGTGCATATTTGCAGACCACAATGCTTTAAAATAGAACCCAAACACAAGAGGAAAGTTGGAAAGAACTTAAATACATGGAGACTAAAGAGCATCTTACTTAAGAATTAATGGGTCAACCAGGAAATTAAACAAGATTATTAAAAAATCATGGAAACAAATGAAAATGAAAACACAACTGTTCAAAATCTTTGGGATGCAGCAACGTCAGTTGTAAGAGGACAGTATATAGCAATACAAGCCTTTCTCAAGAAACAAGAGAGGACTCAAACAACCTAACCCTACACTTAAGGGAGCTAGAGAAAGAACAGCAAATACAGCCTAAACCCAGCAGAAGAAGAGAAATAATAAATATCAGAGCAGAAAGCAATGAAATAGAAACCAAAAGAACAGTAGAACAGATCAATGAAACTAGGAGCCTATTCCTTGAAAGAATTAATAAGACTGATAAACACCTGGCCAGACTTATCCAAAAGAAAAGAGAAAGAACCCAAAGTTACAAAATCATGAAAGAGGCGATATCACAACCAACACCAAAGAAATATAAACGATTATAAGAACATATTATGAGCAACCACATGCCAGCAAATTTGACAATCTGGAAGAAATGGATGCATTCCTAGAGATGTATAAACTACCAAAACTGAACAAGGAAGAAATAGAAAACCTGAACAGACCCATAACCAGTAAGGAGATTGAAGTAGTCATCAAAAATCTCCCAAAAAACAAGAGCCTAGGGCCACACAGCTTCCCAGTGGAATTCTACCAAACATTTAAAGAAGAATTAATACCTATTCTCCTGAAACTGTTCCAAAAAATAGAAATGGAAGGAAAACTTCCAAACTCATTTTATGAGGCCAGCATTACCTTGATCTCAAAACCAGACAAAGGCCCCACCAAAAAGAATTACAGACAAACATCCCTGATGAACATAGACTCAAGAATTCTCACCAATATACTAGCCAATACGATCCAATGGTGCATTAAAATGATTATCCACCATGAACAAGTGGGATTATTCCTGGGCTGCATGGTTGGTTCAACATCTGCAAATCAATGTGATATAATATATTAATAAAAGAAAGATCAAGAACCATATGACCCTCTCAGTAGATGCTAAAAAGCATTTGACAAAGTATAGCATCCTTTCTTGATAAAAACTTTTCACAGTGTAAGGATAGAGGGTACATACCTCAATATCATAAAAGCCATATATGAAAAACCCACAGTGAATATCATTCTCAATGGGGAAAAACTGAGTTTTTTGCCTAAGGTCAGGAACAGCCGAAGGGCTGTCCACTATCACCACAGCTATTCAGCATAGTTCTAGAAGCATAGTTCTTAGCAATCAGACAACAAAAATAATAAAGGGCATTCCAATCAGGCAAGAGAAAGTCAAATTATTACTCTTTGCAGATGATATGATACCTTATATGGAAAACACAAAAGCCTCCACTCCAAAACTGCTAGAATTCATACAGGAATTCAGTAAAGTGGCAGGATACAAAATCAGTGCACAGAAATCAGTTGCATTTCTATATACCACCAACAAGAGAGAAGAAAGAGAAATTAAGGACTCGATACCATTCACAATTGCACCCCAAACCATAAGATACATAAGAATAAATCTAATTGAAGAGGCAAAGGATCTGTACTCAGAAAACTATAAAGTACTCATGAAAGAAATTGAGGAAGACATAAGGGAGTGGGAAAAAATGAAAGAAATTGAGGAAGACATAAGGGAGTGGAAAAATTGGAAGAAAAAATATTATGAAAATGTCCATGTTACCTAGAGTAATGTACACATTTCATGCATTCCCTATCAAAATACCATCAACATTTTTCAAAGAAATGGAACAAATAATCCTAAAATTTATATGGAACCAGAAAAGACCCTGAATAGCCAGAGGAATGTTGAAAAAGAAAACCAAAGTTGGCGGCATCACAATTCCAGACTTCAAGCTCTAGTACAAGGCTGTAATCATCAAGACAGCATGGTACTGGCACAAAAACAGACACATAGATCAATGGAACAGAAAACACAGCCCAGAAATGGACCCTCAACTCTATGGTCAACTAATCTGCGACAAAGCAGGAAAGAATGTCCAATGGAAAAAAGACAGTCTCTTCAACAAATGGTGTTGGGAAAAATGGGCAGCCACATGCAGAAGAATGAAACTGGACCATTTCCTTACACTACACACAAAAATAGACTCAAAATGGATAAAAGACCTCAATGCACGAGAGGAATCCATCAAAGTTCTTGAGGAGAACACAGGCAGCAACCTCTTCAACCTCACCCACAGCAACTACTTCCTCTAAACATCGCCAAAGGCAAGGGAAGCAAGGGCAAAAGTGAACTATTGGAACTTCATCAAGATCAAAAGCTTTTGCACAGCAAAGGAAACAGTCAACAAAACCAAAGACAGCTGCCAGAATGGGAGAATATATTTGCCAATGACATATCAGATAAAGGGCTTGTATCCAAAATCTATAAAGAACTTTTCAAACTCAACACCCGAAGAACAAATAATCCAATCAAGAAATGGGCAGGAGACATGAACAGACATTTCTGCAAAGAAGACATCCTAATGGCCGGCAGACATGTGAAAAGTGCTCAACAACACTCGGCATTCAGGAAATACAAATCAAAACCACAGTGAGATACCACCTCACACCAGTCAGAATGGCTAAAATTAACCAGTCAGGAAATGACAGATGTTGGCGAGGATGCAGAGAAAGGGGAACCCTCCTGTCCTGTTGGTGGGAATGCAAGCTGGTGCAGCCACTCTGGAAAACAGTATGGAGCTTCCTCAAAAAGTTTAAAATAGAGCTACCCTATGCAATTGCACTACTGGGTATTCACCCTAAAGATACAAATGTAGTAATCCAAAGGGGCACATGCACCCCAATGTTTATAACAGCAATGTACACAAATAGCCAAACTATGGAAAGAGACTAGATGTCCATCAACAGATGAATGGATAAAGAAGATGTGGTGTATATATATAATGGAATACTATGCAGCCATAAAAACTGAAATATTGCCATTTGCAATGATGTGGATTGAAGTAGAGGGTATTATGCTAAATGAAATAAATCAATCAGAGAAAGACAATTATCATATGATTTCTCTTATATGAGGAATTTGAGAGGCAGGGAAGAGGGTCATGGGGGGAAGGGAGAGACAAATGAAATAAATTGAGGAAGGAATTGGGGAGGAAGACAAACCATAAGAGACTCTTAATATAACGAAACAACCTGGAGGTTGCTGGAAGGGAGGGGGTTGGGAGGGATGGGGTGGCTGGGGGATGGACATTGGGGAGGGTATGTGCTATGGTGAGTGCTGTGAATTGTGTCATATTGATGAATCACAGACCTGTCCCCCTGAAACAAATAATACATTATATTTTAATAAAAATAAAAAAAGAAAAGAAAAAGTGATGTAGGCACAATTTATTTAATAATTTATTTTTGATTACCATTAAACATTTCTATTATTTTACATTAACTAAATGAAGCTATAAATATCCTTAAAATTAAAAACAATAAAATTAAAGGTGTTGATTCTTAATACTCCAACCAGGAGTATGGGCCTTGAACTTTTAGAACCTTAATCAAATAGTGATTTCTGTTCACATTTCTCCACTTTTCCAAGGAAAACAACTTCATCCTATTTAGCTGCCTAACCTCTGATAACAGCAGAGAACCCTATTTTGCTAATAAACAATCAATTGTGTGAAAGGGTCTGTTGAGCCCTAAGAGCAGGGTAGCATTTCTTTTACTTAATTCCCCTCCACTTCTCCCACTTTCTCTGGTGATTTTTGTCTTACCTTAGCACTAGATCTGTCAAAAATATCCAAGATACTTGATTCAAATGAAGGCCCAATGATCCTACTGAGTCATGCATCTGGGCATGAGGCTCAAGGACCTCCTTTAACAATAAACCCCGTAAGTTGACACAACCTCAACAAATAAACAAAGGATTTATCTGGAGAAATCAACTAAAATGTCCATGAGACAGAAAAGATAGAGTAGAACCATTTAAAATGATTCATTACCTGGGTCAGAAATTATTCAGTTGTCACCAAAAATGAACTGAAATGAAAATGGCATGTCAATTTTATCAAATACCATCCCAAACCCAAGGGAAGATGTTGCCTTCCACAAGCGCTGCTGTGATCTGACACTTCAAGCAGTCCCTTTTGCTCTGGATTCCTTAAAAGCATCTTCTCTGAACAACATATGCCCCAAATTCCATGAAATCTGCAGAAGTGATCCACATCTGCTTGAAACTACTCAGAGAGGTCACAATGGATGCACCTATCCATGCAGAGAAACATCTATCAGGAGAAGCTGTGATCTTGATGGGAGTTCCCCGGGAAGCCAGCTGTTCCAGTTCTTTCATAAGTCTTTCCTCAAGCCCAGGGAAAAGAGTGGTACCCCCAGACAGAACAATTTCTGCAAAAAGATTCTTTTGGATATCAGTGTCACACTTCATGATGCTGCTGGACACCATTTTGGAGAGTCCTGGGTTGTGGATACCCAGCTGGTCAGGTGCAAAAAGAATTTCAGACACCTGACACAGCTGGTCTCCAATATAGATAACATTCCCATCTGGCAGTCTGTATTCTCTCAGTACTTCTTCTGGCTTCTTACATAGCTCTTTCTCTGGCTCCAAAGCCACATAACACAGCTTCTCTTTGATGTCACCCACTACGGCCTTACTGAGTATGCAAGGGAATCTATTTCCACTAGCAAGGAGGAGACAAGTGAGGTGCTCTGTGATGTCCCTTCCTGCCACGTAGAGCTTGGTGACAGCATGAGGCAGGGAGTAACCCTCAAAGATAGGGACAGTGCAAGTGACCCCATCTCCACTGTCCACCACTAATCCTGTGACAGAAGCAGAGGCATATAGAGCTACAGCTGCATGATTGGACAGGTAGAAAGCAGGCACATTGAAGGTCTCAAACATCACTTCTGCCATCTTCTCTCGAGTCTCCCTTGGGTTCAAGGAGGGCTCAGTCATGAGCACAGGTTGTTGACAGGGTTTCACTCCTAGCTCCCACTCAAAAAGATACTTCCAGAGTTTCTCCATATCATCCCATCCTGTTACTAGTCCACGCTCAATGGGGTAGTGTAAATGCAAGGCCTCATATTTGTAGAGGGCTTTTTCTCCCACAAGGTACTTTTTCTTAGTGGCTTCTGATAATGGCATGTTGAATTTAGGATGCCCCACGACAGAACTGATGACATGACGGGGTCCAAACTCTCCAGACAGGCCTACTTTGCAGAGTCCTGATCCATTGTCAAAAATTACAGCTGGAATATCTAATACATATGGGTTAGACATATCTGCAACATGCTTTTCTGAACTTCAACAAAATAAAGAACACTTTGCCACTTTGTATAAAAAAAAGGCACCTCCGGAAGCTTTAAAACCACAGGATTCCAAAGTTCTCAAGTTGACACTCAGGAGGAGCTAGCAGACTGCCCCCAATCCCCCAGAATACCCCATCTTCAACCCATGAATCTTGTCTCCTTTCAGGCAGCCCAGGGCCCACTGTGACAATTTCAGTGATGACTGCCTCCTATGTAACAATCTAGCCAAGGCAACAATTATCCTCAGAGAGGAACAAAGGGATTTTAAAGGATGGGGTCTCCGAGCCACCAATACTCCTAGCTTGGAGAAACATGAAAAAGAGGAAGGCAAACCATACTCATGGACAGCCTATGTCTATGAACCTGAAGCAAAGGCTGAGCCTTAGAACCAAGTGAAGCAAACAAACTATTGGTTTCTTCCAGAAAAATGACTTCTATGCACAGCTAAGTTATTTTGAGGGGATGACAAAAAATGCCCATCCCTTTCCTAAGGGGAGGAGCTAACCACAAGATACAGGTTCAGACTGGAATGAGGATGCCCTTAATCCAGTTTGAAAGGAGCTCAGAAAACTATCTTTTATTACTTCCTATACATGTTTCTTGTTTTTTAGCACTGACATTTCTTTTTTTTTTTTCTTTTTTTTTTTAAAGATTTTATTTATTTATTTGACACAGAGAGAGAGAGATTACAGGTAGGCAGAGAGGCAGGCAGAGACAGGGAGAGGGGGAGGAAGCAGGCTCCCTGCTGAGCAGAGAGCCCGATGCGGGCCTCGATCCCAGGACGCTGAGATCATGACCTGAGCCGAAAGCAGAGGCTTTAACCCACTGAGCCACCCAGGCGCCCACATGTTTCTTGTTTTTAACGGCTTTTATTTTTGAGATAAATTTCACAAATAATACATTCACCCATTTATAGTGTACATCCCCATATTTTCAGTATATTCACTGATATGTGCAAACATTACAAAAGTCAAGTTTAGAATATTTTATTTACCTCAAAAAGAAACTCTGTATCCTTCAGCTATCACCCTCTTTAGACTATCCTCCTGAGCCCTAAATATTACTAATATATTTTCTGTCTCTATAAATTTCTTCTGCCTTTTTCACATAAATGGAGGCATGTAATATGAGGCCTTTATGTCTGACTTAATTAATTTAGAATATCATCCTCAAGGTTCCTCCACTGTTTGGACATAACACATTTTATTTACCTATCATACAGCATACCATTTTTCAAAATATTTATTTATAATCCTTGTGTATTTACGTGATGTCAATAATAATATTCTCTCTGCACTGAACTTTTTTTAAAAAACTGGGTTTTGGCTGATGTAGTTAATACTTATATCAGACAAAATAGGCTTTAAAACAAAGACTGTAGCAAGAAACAAAAAGTGCATACATAATGATGAAGGGATAAACCCAACAAAGGGATATACCAATTATAAATATCTATGTACCCAACATAGGAGCACCAAAATACATAAAGCAAATATTAACAGACATTAATTAAAAAAAGAAACTGACAGTAACATTGTGATTGTTAAATTTATGTTAACTTGCCTTGGCTAAGTGATCACCAGATAGCTTGTATAACATTATTTCTGAGTGTATCCCTGAAGATATTTCTAGTAGAGATTAGCATTTGAACTGGTAAAGTGAGTAAGGAAAATTAGCCTCACCAGTGCAAGTGGGCATCAGTCAAACTGTTGAAGGCTCTGAATAGAACAAAAATGCAAAGGAAGAACAAATATACTTTCTGGAAATGGATGTCTCTGGGACACCCATCTCCTGCCATAGGACAATGAGTATGGGTACTCTTGTCTCTTGGGCCTTTAAACTTAGACCAGAGATTTCACCATTGACTCTCCTGATTCTCAGGTATTTGGGTTTGGACTAGAACTATACTACCAGCTTTCCTTAGTCTCCAGGTTACACATGGCAGTTGATAGGACTTCTCCATTTCCATAACTGCATGAGTAATCCCTCATAATCTATCTATCTATCTATCTATCTATCTATCTATCTATCTATCTATCTACCTACCTATCATCTATCTATTCATTCTATTAGTTTTATTTTTCTGGAGAACCTTAATACAAACATCAACTATTCTTTTTCCAGCTTTTTTGAGGTATACTTAATATACCAAAAATTAATATATATTTTTTTAGAAAGAGAGAGAGAACACCAGTGGGAGGGGAAGGGCAGAGGGAGAGGGAGAGAGAGAATCTTAAGCTGGATCTACGTCCAGCATGGAGTCAGACATAGGGCTCATTCTCATGACTCTGAGATCATGACCTGAGCCAAAATCAACAGTTGGACACTTAACCAACTGAGCTACCCAGCCCCTCCAAAATGTAAATATATAATGTATACCTTTTGATGAGTTTGAACACAAGCATATGCCTGAGGCACCACTCACAATCAAGGTAATAAATATATCCATCACATCCAAAAGATTTCTTCTGTCCTCTATTTTTTTGTGTGTCTGCTAAAAACACTTAGTACAATGGGCATCTGGGTGGCTCAGTTGGGTAAGCATCTGCCTTTGGCTGAGGTCATTATCCAGTGTCCTGGGATCAAGCCCCGCATTGGTCTCCCTGCTCAGTGGGGAACCTGCTTCTACCTCTCCCTCTGCAGCTCCCTTTGCTGGTTCCCTTGCTTGTGCTCTCTTTCTCTGTCAAATAAGTAAATAAAATATTTAGAGGAAAAAAGATAAAAAAACACTTAAAGTGAGATCTACCCTTTTAACAGTTTTTAAGTGCATGAATGATTGTTAACTACAGGCACAATATTATGCAATGGATGTCTAGAACCTATTCATCTTATAATGATGTGACTTTATACCTGATGAAAAACTATGTCCCATTTCTGCTTTGCAGGATTCTTTAACCATCAGATCACAAAATAGGACAATAAGAAAGAAAAAAAATAACAAAATAAATATAATACAGACATAAAACCATAAAAATAGTTTATTAAATCAAAATTACTTCAAATATAAAGGGATTAATTCCCCAATCAAAAGTGGCAAAATAGATGAAAAAGCAAGACCCAATTACATGGTGTCTACAAGGTACTCACTTTAGCTTTAAGGATACATATAGACTGAAAGTGAAGAGATAGAAAAAAATACTGCATGCAAATGGTAACCAAAAGAGAGCAGGGGGCTATACATATATCAGACAATATAGACTCTCATCAGAAATTGTCACAAGACAAAAATAAAATTATTACATAATAACAAAAAGGTCAATTAATGAAAAATATGAAACAATTATAAATATATATGCATAAAACGTCAGAGCAACATGTTTTCTGCCCATTTCTTGAGTGGATTATTTATTTTTGGGGTATTGCATTTTATAAATTCTTTAAATCTTTTGTATACTAACCCTTTATTAGGTAAGCCATTTGCAAATATCTTCTCCCATTCTATGGGTTACCTTTTAGCTTTGCTGATTGTTTCTTATCTTGATGATGTTACAATAGCTCATTTTTACTTTTATTTCCCTTGTCTTTGGAAACATATCTAGGAAGAAGTTGCTATGGCCAAAGTCAAAGAGGTTGCTGTGTGTGCTCTCCTCTAGGATTTTGACAGTTTCCTGCCTCATATTTAGGTCTTTCATCCACTTTGAATTTATGTTTTGTATATTGTGTTAGAAAGTGCTCCAGCTTTATTCTTTTGCCTGTTGCTATGCAGCTTTCCCAACACCATTTGTTGAGGAGGCTGCCTTTTTCTTATTGGATATTCTTCCCTGGTTTGTCAAAGATTAGTTGACTTTATAGTTGTGGGTCCATTTTTGGATTTACTATTTTGTTCCATTGATCTAAGTGTCCATTTTTGTGCCATTACCACACTGTCTTGATGACTACAGTTTTGTGATATAACTTGAAGTTTGGAATTGTGACTCCTCCAGGTTGCTTTTCTTTTTCAAGATTGATTTCACTATTCAGGATCTTTTGTGGTTCCATACAAATTTTATGATTGTTTGTTCTGGTTCTGTGAAAAATGCTGGCAGTATTTTGATAGGGATCGTATCAAGTGTGTAGATAATTTTGAGTAGTTTAGGCATTTTAAAAATATTTGTTCTTCCAACATGGAATATATTTCCATTTCTTTATGTCATCTTCAATTTATTTCAGAAGTGTTTTGTAATTTTCAGAGTACAGATCTTTTACTTCTTTGGTGAGGTTTATTTCTAGGTATCTGATGGGATTTGGTGCAATTGTAAATGGGATCGATACCTTAATTTCTCTTTCTGCTGCTTCATTATTAGTGTATAGAATTGCAACAGATTTCTGTGTGTTGATTTTGTATCCTGTGACTACTGAACTTGTCTGTCAGTTCTAGCAATTTTTGGAGGAGTCTTTTGGGTTTCTTACAGAGTACAATATTGTCTGTAAATAGTGAATGTTTGACTTCTTCCTTGCCATTTTGAGTACCTTGTGTTTCTTTTAAGAAACAGACAAAAAAAGGATTAGTGTCCTTTTAAAAAGAGACTTCAGAGCATTCCCTTGTACCTTCTGCCATATAGTAATACAGTGAGAAGACACCAATTTATGAATCAAGGAAGCAGGTCCTTGCCAGACACTGATTTTGCTAATGCCTTCATATTGGACTTTCCAGCCTCCAGAACCATGAGAAATAAATTTCTGTTGTTTATAATCCATTCAGTCTACGTTACTATAGTAATAGAATTCTGAACAAATTAAGATAAATACACTCCTGGACAATCAATAAGGCAAAGAAAAAAAATCAAACAGAAAGTAAAAATATTTCTTGAAACAAGGATGAAAACTCAACATACCAAGGCTTATAGGATGAAGCAAAAGCAGTACTAACAGGACCATTTATAGTGATAAATGTCTACATTTAGAAAGAAGAAATATCTCAAAAAAAGCCTAGCTTTATACTGCAAGTAACTAGAAAAATAAGAACAAAGTAAAACTAAAGGTAGCAGAAAAAGAAAATTGTAAAACTTAGAGCAGAAATAAATAAAATAGAAAATAGGAAAATAATATAAAAGATCAATGAAAATAAGAGTTGGTTTTTGAGAAAAATAATAACAAATAAAAGACCTTCAGCTAGATTAAGAAAAAGGGAGAAGACTCAAATAAAATTAGAAATGAAAGAGGAAAAATTCCAACTAATCTGCAGAAATACTAATCTGCAGAAATCCAACTAATGTGCAGAAATCAATCAAAATAAGAGTTGGTTTTTGAGAAAAATAACAAAAAAAGACCTTCACCTAGATTAAGAAAAAGGGAGAAGACTTAAATAAAATTAGAAATGAAAAAGGAAAAATTCCAACTAATCTGCAGAAATCTGCAGAAATACTTATCCTGCAGAATCAGGAAAATACCATGAAGTTTTTGCCAGCAAATTGGAAAATCTAGAGGAAATGTGTAAGTTCCTACAAACATATCACTTACTAAGCCTGAATCCTTGAAGATATCCTCCCAACAAGGAAAACACCAAGACCAGATGGCTTCACTGGTGAATTCTACCAAGCATTCAAAGAGTTAATGCCAGTGTCTTGAAAACTTGTCTTTAAAAATTGAAAAGAGCTTTTTTTTTTTTTAAGATTTTTAAAATGTATTTTAGACACAGAGAAAGAGTGAGTGGGGGGAGGGGCAGAGGGAGAGGAGAGAGAGAATCTCAAGCAAACTCTATGCTGAGCATGGAGTCCAACACAGAGTTCAATCTTAACAACCCTAAGATCATGACCTGAGCCAAAATCAAGAGTCCAACATTTAACCAAATGAGCCACCCATGCACTGCTGAATAGAACACTTCTAAACTCATTTAATAAGTTCATAAGTATGCTAATACCAAAGCCAAGCAGACACCAAAAAAAAATCACAAGGCAATATCTTTGATGAATATAGAAGCAAAATTTTTCAACCAAACTCTAGTAAACTGAATTCAACAGGATATTAAAAAGATCATACACCATGATCAAGCATTATTTCACCCTGAGATGCAAATGTAGTTCAACATATATGAATCAATATGGTATAGCACTTTATTTAAATGAAGAATAAAAATCATGATCATGTATTTTCTACATATGTATTTATGTAGAAAATGTGTATGATATGTATTTTCTACATATCTACAATAGATATGTAGAAAATGTGACAAAATTCAATACCTTTAATGATAAGAATTCTCAAAAAGGCAGAAATAAAAGGAATATACCTCAACATACCAAAGGTCACATATGTTAAGCCCAATTTTAAAATCATATTCAATGGTAAAAAACTGAAAGATCTTCCTTTAAGATCAGGAACAGGAGAAGAAATGTTGTGATACTTAATTTTCAATGTCAGCTGAGCTAAGGGAGGTCCAGATACCTGGTAAAACATTTCCAGGTATGTATGTTAGAATGCTTCTAGAAAAGATTAATATTTTAATCAATAGACTAAGTAAAGAAGATCCATACTCACCAATGTGGGTGGATATCATCCAATCCATTAAGGACCTAAATAGAACAACAACAACAAAAACAAAAACAAAAAAAAGGTGAGGAAAAAGTGACATTTTGCCCTCTCTTTGTGAACTGTAATATTCAGTTTCTCATTGCTTTGGCAATTGAAGCTCCCGGTTCTTGGGGCTTAGGACACCATAATTATGGGAGCCAATTATTATTATTATATACATTGGTTCTACTATAGAGTATTATTATATCTTATTGGTTCTATGTCTTTGGAGAACTTTAATATAGATGTCTAATCTTGACACTTCTACTCAACATAGAACTGGAAGGTTTTGCCAAATTAACAGGCAAGAAAAAGAAATAAAAGCCATCCAAATCAAAAACTAAAAAGTAAAAATGTCTCTGTTTCATGTGACGTGTTCTTATATAAATACACCACTAAACAATCTACCCCCAGAAAAGCCTGTTAGAACTAATAAACAATTTCAGAAAAGTTGCAAGATAAAAAGCCAACATATAAGAAAATCAGTTTTGGGGGCATCTTGGTGGCTCATTCAGTTAAGCATCTGCCTTCAGCTCAGGTCATGATCCCAGGGTCCTGGGATCAAGTCCTGCATCAGGGTCTCTGCTCGGTGGGGAAACAGATTCTCCATCTACCCGTTCTTCCTCCTCATGCTCTGTTTCTCTCATGCTCTCTCTCTCTCTCTCTCTCTCTCTCTCTCTCTCTCTCTCTCAAATAAATAAATAAGTAAATAAACAATAAAATCTTTATTAAAAAGAGAGAAAATTTGTTGTGTTTCTATAACTTACAACAAACTACCCAAAAAGGAAATAAAGAATGCAATTGCATTTACACTAGCAATAAAATGAGTAAAACACTTAGAAATAAACTTAACCAAGGAAGTAAAAGATTTGTACACTGAAAGCTAAAAAGCATTGATAAAAAAAATTTAGAAAGAAAAAACTAAATGGAAAAACATCTCATATTCATAGACTGCAAGACTTGATATTATTAAATGTCCATTGTATTCAAATTGATCTACAGATTCAATGTTATTCCCATTAAAACTCCAATGGCAGTTTTCACAGAAATTTAAAAAAAGCTACAAATTCATATGGAACAACAAAAGACCCAGAATAGTCCGTGTTTATGACCAAGAAGAACAAGGCTGGAGACATCACATTTCCTGATTTTAAAATATATTACAAAGCCACTATATTCAAAATAGTATGATACCAAGACAAAGACAGACATATAGATCAATGGAACGAAGAGCCCAGAAATAAGCCCTAGATGCAATATCATGCATATATAGTCAAATGATCTTCAACAAGAGTGCCAAGAGTAACACGATGGGGAAAGGAGTCTTTTCAAGAAAAGGTTCTGGGAAAACTGGATATCCATATACAGAATGATAAAATTGGACCCTTATGTTGTACTACATACATAAACTCAAAATGGATTAAAAACTTAACCATAGTACTTGAAACTGTGAGACTACTAGAAGAAAATAAAGGGGAAAATCTTCATGACATTAGTCTTAGCAATGATTAATGGATATGATCCTAAAAACACAAGAAATGAAACAAAAATAGACAAGTGGGAAAACATTAACTCTTATCTGACTTACTAACCCACTTATCTGCCCTACACATTTTGGATGTGCCTGCCCAACAACTTCATGAACCAGTTCCTTAAAATCTCTCTCTCTTCCTCTTTTTCTCTCTCCCCCTATTCCACCTCTTTTCTTTTCCTCTTTCCAAACAAATATAAGTCTTATTGGTTGGTATCTCTTTCTGGAAAAATCTGTCCAATACATGGTCATATGAAGCTGTAAATTTCCATCTCAGCACTACTTTATCCAAATCCCATATACTAAAAATGTTGTGGCATTTTTATTCGTCTCCATTTTTTCGGATGGGAAGTCTATTTTTCTTATTTTATTTATGATCTTATTTATGTTCTCTTGTAAATGCCCTATCATCTTTCTCATGTTCTTGCAATATTTTCTTCTTGTCTTGTTCTTTCTGCATTTTCTTTGTGATGTATCTCTTTCTGGATCTCTTTGTGTTTATTTTACTTGAAGCTGTTGACATTCCTGGATGTGTATATTAAGGTTTTAAAAATTGAGGAAAATGTCAGCCATTATTTCCTGAAACTCTTCTCTGTTCCCTTCTCTCTCTCCTCTTTCTGACACATCCATTATGCATATACTGGTATAATTAATGACTTTCCACACTTTGCTGAGGTTCTGTTCATTTTCGTCCATTCCTTTTTATTTGACCTTCATATTGAATAATCTCAATTGATCAAACTTTAAATTTGCTAATTCGTTCTTCTGCCATTTTCAATCTGTTTTTGCATCCCTTTAGTGAACTTTTCATTTAAGTTATTGGTATTTTAAATTTTAGCATTCCATTTGGTTCTGTTTTATAATTTCTAACTATTGATATCTTATATTCAATGCAACATTGTCATCAAACCTTCCTTATTTCTTCGATTATGGTTTTCTCTAGCTCTTTGAACATTTTTATAATGGCTTATTAGAAAAATTTGTAAAATCAAACATGTGGTCACTCTCACAGATATTTTCTCTTGCCTGTTCTCTCCTGTCTATAGAATTCATACTTGTTTCATTTTATGTCATGTAATATTTTTTGGTTGATATTGCTGGAAACTTGATAATTTAATGTAACAAATCTGGGTACTTCCCCATCTCCAGGAATGTTACTATAACAAATCTGGGTACTTCCCCATCTCTAGGACTTGTTACTATATGAATATTCATTTAATGACTAACAGGATTATTTTAATAGAGTCTATTTGTACTCTGCAGTGTCAATCATCTGATGTTTTACTTCAGGGAGAAGCCTTGCATATGCCTACAGTCCTCTTGAGATGATGATAGTGTTTTTGGCAGGACTCTCTTTGACTATATTTCCCTAAACACATCCATCTACTAACCTCCACTAATTGTGGGATGATTGCTCTATTGATTTTAAAAATGCCTTTAGACCTAACACCCCACATTCTAAACTAATCAGATTCAGACTCTTGAAATGACAGTTCCTGAGGTCACTATTTGAGATTTTTTAAAATAACACAAGGATGTTTCCTCCAGCTTTTTCTTTTCAGGTTTCTCCAGCAGACTATCCAACATACAACTTAACATATATATTCATGAATTTTCCATTATTTTCTAGAACACCTCCAGTGTTCTTCAAGAGTGCCATAGGCTTAAATTTTTCCACACTGTTCTAAATAAAGCTGGTTCATTTGTGAAGTAATTAGGAGTGATATATATTTTCCAGTCTTGTTCTTCCTTCTGATATAATCACTGAGAAAAGGCTCTGGATTTGGGGGTGAACACAAAAGCATGTTTCTCTCTGAGTGGCTTTAATTTTATAGGATCTGATCTTTCAGTGGTGGGGCAAGTAGCCTCAGGTGTTCTTGGCTTACCTCTCTTGGTATGGAGCTACTACCATATGGACCAAGGCAAGGGCAGTTGGGATCCTAGCATCCTTAGTGTTTCTGTGCCATAGTTGAGCCTCTGCATCATTGTGTGGGCTGAGCAAGAAAAGGGAATTTATACTTCTCATTCACATCGACTTGTTACAGCCTTAGCAGCAGGTAGCTGGGGACAGAATGAGGAATGCTGTACCTCCCTGGAAGATAGTCTCTCGCTGAAAGCTCTAGGAACAGAGAGCCCTGTGTTGTTGGCTAAACATGTCTGAAAACTCTCACTGAGGTAGGAAAGGGGAGAAAAGAACCAAGTTTCAGTTCAAATACCAGAGACTCAGTGTTATTAGCATATTTCAGTATATGTTCTTAAATAAATATTTCTTCATTTGTTGTATATTCTTAGGATATTTTTATAGTCTTTAAATGGTTTGTTTTATTATAATTTTTACCAGTTTTACTTTAAGTTTGTCTGAAATGCTCCTTACTCTGTTATGCTGTAAAACCGTCAATCAAATCTTACAAGGTAGTATGGACTGACTCCATCACATCACTACTAGTAAATACATTCTTCATTCCTTTGTTTGGTAATATGTTTCTATTTTCTTTTGTCTCTGAGCATTCTGTAATGTATATAGGTATATTCAGACAGCAAATAAGCATGTGGAAAAATGCCCCACACCATATGTCAGGAAAATGCAAATTAAAACAATGATGTATACATACACCTACCAAATGTGTACCAAATGCAGATGACCAAAATGCAGAACACTGACAACAAAAATGTTGGTGAGACTGTGGACAAACAGGAACTCTCATTCATTGTTTTTGAAAATTGTGTAGGAAGTTTGGCAATTTGGTAGTTTCTTACAAAACTAAACATGCCCTTACTATAAAATCCAACAACCATGCTCCTAGGTATTTACCAAAGGGAAAGGAAAATTTATGTCCATGCAAAAACCTGCACATGGATGTTTATAGAAACTTTATTTATAACTGCCAAAATGTGGAAGCAATCAAGATGTTCTCCAGTAGTTGAGTGGATAAATACATTGGTTACATCTAATCAATGGAGTATTATTCAATGCTAAAAAGAATGAGCTATCAAGCCATGAAAGGACACAGAGAAAACTTAAGAATACATTACTAGGTGAAAGAATCCAATCTAAATGGGCCACATAATGTATGATTCCAACTAGATAACATTCTGGAAATGGCTAAACCATGGAAGCAATAAAAACATAATTAAAATATCAGTGGTTGACAGGGGTGTGGGGGGATGGAAGAAGGGGCGTATAGGTAGAGCACATTAAAAATCCTGAAACTTTCAACATTTTGAATAATAAATTTCAATTTGCCTCCTTGTTCAGTCTTTAGCAATCACCATTCTACTTTCTGCTTCTTGAGTATAATTATTTTAGATACTTCATGTAGGTGGAATTATGAAATGTTGGTTCTTCTGTGACTGGTTTAATTTCACTTAGCATAATGTCCTTGATGCTCATTTACACTGTCACATATTATAGGATTTCCTTCATTTTAAAGGTGCATAATATATATTGTATGAATATGCCATATTTTCTATATGTGCTCATCTCTAGATAGATGTTTAGGTTATTTCCATATCTTTGAAATTGTGCATAATTCTACAATAAACATTGGAGTACAAATATCTTTTCAACATCTTAATTTAAATGCATTTGTGTAAATACCCAGAAGTAGGAAATTGGATAATATGGCAGATATATTTTTTAAATATTTTTTGAAGAAAATATATACTGTTTTCCTTAGTGGATGTACCATTTTATATTTCCATCAACAGTGTAAAAATAGTTTCAATTTCCCCACATTCTTACCATCACTTGTATCCATAGTTTCTTCTTTTGGATAACAGATACACTATAGGTGTGAAGTAATATCTCCTTGTGGTTTTGATTTGTATTAAACTGGTAATTGGTAACAGTGAGCATTTATTCATATACTTGCTGACCATTTTTATGTCTTGTTTAAAGATATGTTTAAGTTCTTTGACAATTTTAAAATCAGGTTGCTTTATTGCTATTGAGTTGTGGCAGTTCCCTACATATTTTGGAGATTAACCTGCTTTCAGATATATAGTTTGTAAATATTTTCTTTTGTTTCATAGATTTCCTTTTCACTGTGTTGATTGTGTCCTTTGCTGTGGAAACATTTCAGTTTGATATATTCCCACTCGTTAATTTTTGTTTTTGCTACCTGTGTCTTTACCATCATGTCAGGAAATCATTTTCTCAGACCAATATCATAAAGCTTTTCCCATGTATTTTATTTTGGGAGTCTTACAGTTTCAGGTCTTACTTGTAAGTACTCAGTCTATTTTGAGTTGATTTTTGTGTATGGTGTAAGATAAGAGTTCAATTTCACTTTTTTATGTGTGGGTAACCAGTTGTTTCAATACCATTTATTGAAGAGACAATCTTTTCTACACTGTGTTTTCTTGGCACCTTTGTCAAAGATCAGTTGACAAAGCTGAGTAGTTTGTTGAGTAGTTGAGTGGATTTATTTATGGCCTGAATTTTGTTCTGCTGATCTTTATGTCTGTCTCCTTCTGCTTTATTACTATAGTTTTTTAATAAATTTTGAAATAAAAAAGTGTGATGTCTTCAACTTTGTTTTTCTTGACTGAGATTGCCCTGGCTATTTGGAGTCTTTCGTGAATTTTAGAAATGCCTTTTCTATTTCTGTGAAAACAAACAAAACAAAGCAAAACAACAACAACAAAAACAAACAAACAAACAAAAAAACACCACTGGAATTTTGGTAGATATTTCACTCTTTCTGCATATCACATTGGGTAAAATAGACGTTTTAACAATATAAAGTCTTCTAATCCAGGAAATGGGATGTCTTTTTATTTATTTGTGTCTTCTTTAATTTCTTCAATCAACATTATCTACTTTCAGTGTCTTTTACCTATTTAGTTAATTCAGAAGTGTTTATTTTTGATGCTAATATAAGTGCAATTGTTTTCTTAAATTATTATTACTTTTGGTTAGTTTAGGGTAAACATATAGAAATGCAGCTATTTTGGTATATTGATTTTTTATCCTCAAATGTACTGAATTTGTTTATTAGTTCTAACAGTTCTGTGTGTGTGTGTGTGTGTGTGTGTGTGTGTGTGTGTGTGTGGTTTTTAAAGTTTTCAACATATAAGATCATGTCACTGAAACAGAGGTATTTGGGTGTCTTTTATTTCTTTTTCTTGCCTAATTTCTTACCTGACATTCAGGTCTTTCAGCACTATGTTGAATAGAAATGATGAGAGTGTACACCCTTGTCTTGTCCCTCATGTTAGGAAAAAATCTGTCAACATTTCACATTGAGTGTGATGTGAGAGCTGGGTTTGTTGTATAAGGCCTTTATTATTTTAAGGCATGTTTCTCCTATACCCAATGTATCAAGAGTTTTTATCATGAAAAGGTGTTCAATTTTGTCACATGCTTTATCTGCATCTATTGAGATGATGACATAATTTTTGTCTCTCATTCTATTAATGTGGTGTATCACATTAATTAATTTTCATATGTTGAACCATCCTTGTCTCATATTCTGGAGAATGTTCTAGATGTGTTTGAGAAAAAAAAAGTATGTTCTGTTGTTGGGTGGAATGTTCTGTATGTTTGTCAGGTCCACTTGGTCTAAACTATAGTTCAAGTCCAATTTTTGCTTATTGATTTTCTGTCTGGGTGGTCTATTGTTGAAAGTGAGGCATTGATGTCTACTAATATTATATTATTTTTGATTATTACTGTCTTCAGATATGTAAATAGTTACCTAATATATTTAGATGATCTGATTTTGGTTGCATATATATTTACAATTGTTTTGCTGTATTGATTAATTGACCACTTTTTAATGTATAAGCGCTTTCTTGGTCACCTGTTACAGTTTTTGACTTAAAGTCTATTTTTGTCTGATAAAGTATAGCTACCTCTGCTCTCCATTGTATTCCTTTTGTATGGAATATCTTTTTCTATCCCTTCACTTTGAACCAATGTGTGTCTTTAAATCTGAAGTGAGTCTCTTCTAGGGATTATATATTTAGATCTTGTTTATCAATTTAGCCATTCTATAATTCTGATTAGAGAATTTAATCCATTTACATTTGAAATAATTATTGATAGTTAAAAACTCACTATTGCCATCTTGTTAATTGTTTTCTAGCTATTTTTAGTTCCCTTGTTCCTATTTCCTCTCTTCCTGTCTTCCCTTATAAATTGAGGATTTGCCATAGTAATATTCTTTGATTCTATTCTCTTGATCTTATATTTCTCTACTTTAGGTTTATGTTTTGTGGCACCCTGAAGTTTATCTGAAACATTTATTGATATAACAGTTTATTTTAAACTAATAAAAAGGTAACTTTATTTGCATATGGAACTCTATCTTTTACTCACCTTCTACTTATTGTGTTTCTGATGTTGCATTTTATATCTTTTTATGTACTGTATTTTGTGGATATTTTGATCCATCTGTTTGCTACATCATGTCTTACCATATCTTTAGGGTCAGTTTCTGGAGATTTTTCTTGTTTCTTTTTGGGGAGGATATATCCAATTTTTTTTAACTGTTCTTTACTATTTGTGTTGGTATCTGCTTATTAGCAACATCATCCAGTTCTCTCAGTCTCCACAGACTAGCCTTTTATAGAAGAAGCCCTCACCAATCAGTCCGGCCAGAGATTCTGAGAACTTCACAAAATGTCATGCTAGTCCAACTATCATAATTGTTCTTAGTGGCTTCCTGGCATGTAGACTATTTTTATCCCATCAGGACTTTGAGATAGGTGAGAAAATCCAGTCCCTAAGGTAGCCCCAAGAATGTAAAAATTTTGGACATGTAGTCCAACTCTCCCTCACCAGAGAGAAGTAGGATCTGGGGTTTTCACCTACTTACTCTGCTTAGCTGTAAGCTAGGAAGGGACTATAATGAGGTCTTGTGTGCTGTCCAAACAACTATATTTGTTCTCAGTGTTCCTCAGGTGTCTAGAGTATCTCAGGTCCTTTCAGGGGTCTGAGGTAGGCAAGAAAGAAACCAATACCTTTGGTGACCCACAAAAAGTTTGAATATTGGACATGCAATGCACCTTTACCCTCTCCATGAAGAAGCTAGGAGCTGAGGGTTTCTTTCTAACAATATGACACTATGCTAGAGGCAGGGATTCTCGTGAAATGGTCTTTTCTATTTTCCTACCAGTTTCAATGTGGCTGCTTTCACACTCACTTCAGGTTTAGGAATCTTTCAACTAGTTTTTGGATTTCTCAGAAAAGGAATGTGCCATTAGTAGTTGTTAAATTAGTGTGTCCATGGATTTTATGTAGAATAGTGAGAGGAGAGGTAGGTAAAAATGTAATGTGGTAGAAGCTAGAAAGATCCCATTTCAAAAAAGAAAATATGTTCTGCTCATGAAGAATGAGTCCCATGCATGTCCCCCCTACTGTGAACAATTATGAAAGTGAACAAAATATATGAGGCAACTATTTTCATGAATTGGGCAAGATGTATCTCTGAACTGACATCCCCGTGATTAAATAATTAGCATGACTACACTGGTCTGCAGTAAACTATCAAGAGGTCTAACAAATGAGAAGTTAAAGCTCTAAAAAAGGAGAAAGGAAAAAGAGTAAGAGAAAAACTATGTAGAACTGGCATTTTCACCTATGAAGTGTAAAGAACTTGTAAATTATTATTACAACCCTTAAAACAAGAAAAAGCAAATCAAACTGAAAAGAAATGAATCCCCCTGCATCAAAAAAACAGGTTGTGAGGTAATCCACCACCACAAAATCTGTAGAAATAGAAATATACAGAGTTGTAGCTGAGATTGGTTCACGTGTGGCAGGAGCCAGAGGATGTATAAACTTGTTGGAACACTGACATGATAACTTTGACAAATTTTGAGGGCTCAGTGTAAACTACTGTGAAAGTTAAAAAAATATGGTTTGAAAGTGTTAAATACTATGAATTTTTGTATGTTTACCTCAAGAATAGCACCAGGTTCTCAAAGTAAAGATTTGAAAAAAAATCTCCCCTCTTGTATCTGGCAGGGATGTGGGAAGAATAATTTTTCTAAAATGTTTCAAAAGTCTTCTCCAAAATGAAAATTGACTCTACAGGGAGAAAGATTTTACCAGAGCCTTATTCCAATTTGGAGAAAGGCATTATTCTCAACCCATTCCCCTCTAGACCTTTGTCTCACCAAAGTGGGAAGAGCTATACCTCTGAAGAAACACTTATGAGTCTCAAAGTCCAGAGACACAGATGCACTAAAAGACTGAGATTTAACATAAGATAATTAGAAGGCTTACCCCTCCACATCTTGTTACCACACCAATAGGTTGCAGTATAATTATGGATTAGAGATAAAAGATCTATAAAATGCAGATGTTCCCTGAGAAGAAGTACTCAGGGAAGCTGAAAATCAAGAGAAGAAACAAAAAGGGACACAAGAGTAATTTCAAGTTTCTAGCAGCTACAGATACAACAAGAATCACACAGTCCAACTCCTAGCCATATTAACATACCTCTTTTCACTATAGGTCTATTCTCCTCAGACCCTACTATTGATACAACATGAATGACTTTCAACAAAAACATCACAAAGGAAAGGAGATCTGGTTACCTTGGCAAGTAGTAGGGGGACCCTACAATTGTCTCATCACTTAAACATAGCTGGTGCTGTAGAGAGGAGGGAGCCCTGATCAGGGAGAGAGGAAAGAAAGAGAGAGAGAGAAAGTGCAGCTTTCAGGGCATTGCATAAGAAAAATACTTCCCCAAACCATTTGCAGGGAAAACAAGTGGGGCTGATAATCGCAAGTTTCACAAGCAGCGGAGCTCAGAGTCTGAAGTTTTAGAAGTCCACACCATTGCCAAGGTAGAGCCTAGTGGGCATAGACGTGTTCCTCTGAAGAAGGCAGGCAGAGACCCAAGAGTGCCAAGAGTGGAGAGCATGGTCTGAGGATCCCCTGGGTCACACAAGGAGAGATAGTTCCCCTTCCTGGATTGAATTTGGGAAAGGTGGCACTGTCTCTCCAGGGACAAAAGAACCAGTGGGCACTATTGAGCTGTTCCATTCATTAGCATATGAGCGGAGGAATCTGCTGAGGCCAGCTAACCTGGGCTGGTTTTTCGCTCTGCTTTATCATAAACTCCAAGCCTCTGTGTGTTCATGCGACTGCCCTTCTGGGACAAACTGACACCAGTCAAAATACAGTGACACCTTCACCCAGAGGATAAGCATGGGTCCATGCCATACCAAGTCCCTAAAATTTGGAGTTTTGAAATGCAGCTGGCATGAATGAGATAAAACATAGGAGTACTGTGCTGCCCAAGTGTGTGGATGGCTTGGACATACACAGGGTGAAGGCAGGGATCTGAGTGCTGCTTGGGATGTATGAGGAAAGAATGTTCACAATTCTGGGAGGGCTTCCTGAACAATAATGAGCATAAATTCCCCTCTCCTGGGATGAGAGAGCAGGCTAATGCTATATTTATCCCAGCGCATCAGCATGGAAGGACTTCGGTGAGCAGTACAGCTCCCACAGTGGAGGCTTGAGCCGCTTACAAAAAGCCCTGGCTCCCTGCACTCTGCAGATACTTCTTTTACTAGGGCTAGTGGGTCTGAGAGTCAAACAGAAGGGGGCCCCTCCCCCAGAAGACCAACATAAATCCCTCACATGTACCAAATCTACTGATCAAAGAGTGTTGCAAAGCTTCAGTACTAGGGGAAATAGGGTCTAGCCTCTTTTAACAAGCGGACCAAAGCACGCCTACTTAAAGCTTACAACACAGTGGGCAGGGTCCAAACACTCCCTTCTGCATGCAAGGACTGACCTGAGGGAAAGAACAGCCAAAACACAACAGCAGAGTGTACATGGCATAATACACCAGAAACATTTCCTGAAGCACCAGGACATAGACAGTGTACAAACACTTCTTAATATAGCCATTACTATCAGGAGCAGGAAACATAACAGGCTTTCTTAACACACATGACAGAGACCTAGAAAAAATGTCAAGATGGAGGAATTCATCCCAAAAGAAAAGATTAACAGAGGTCATGGCCATAGATCTAATCAAAACAGATATCAAATGTCTGAACCAGAAATTAAAACAACAATCATAAGGAAACTAGGTGGGCTAGAGAAAAGCATAAAAGAAACAAAAAAGACTCTTACTGCAGAAATAAAAGTCCTAAAAACTAGTCAGGTCAAAATAAAAGATGCCATGACCAAAATGCAAAACTGATTGGATATAATGACTACAAGGATGAAAAAAGCAGAGATATGAACAAATGACATAATAAATAAAATTATGGAAAATAATGGAGCTGAAAAGAAGAATGAAAGAAAAAATATCAGATCATGAATGTAGACTTAGGAAACTCAGCAACTTCATAAAGGAAACTCAGGAACTTCATGTTATTACATATATGTAATAACATTTGATTCAGTGGAGTCCCAGAAGAAGAAAGGGAAAAGTAGGCAGAAGGTTTATTTAAGCAAATTATAGCTGAAAACTTTTCTAACCTGAGGAAGAACAGGTTATCTGACATCCAAATCCCAGAGACACAAAGAACTCCCATCAAAATCCACAAAAGCAGGCCAACACCAAGACATAACAGTAAAATTTGAAAAATAGAGAGATAAGGAAAGAATCCTGAAAGCAGCAAGGGAAAAGAAATCCCTAACATACAAGGGAAGACAAATCGGGTTAGCAGCAGACCTCTCCACAGAAACCTGGCAACCTGGAATAAAGTAGCATATCTTCAACATGCTGAATGGGAAGAATATGCAGCCAAGAATATTTTATCCAGCAAGGTTGTCATTCAGAATTGAAGGAGAGATAAAGAGTTTTCCAGAACAAAAAATTAAAAATAAATAAATAAATAAATAAATAAATAAATAAATAAATAATGGAGTTAGTAACCACTAAACCACCTCTGCAAGAAATATTAAAGGGAGCTCTTTGAGTGGGAAAGAAAGACCAAAAGCAACAAAGACTAGAAAGGAAGAAAGATAATCTATAGAAACAGTAAGTTTACAAGTAATACAATGGCACAAAATAGATATCTATCAATAATCACTCTGAATATAAATTGAATAAATGCTCCACTCAAAAGACATAGTGCAACAGAATGGATTAAAAAAAAAAGACCCATCTATATGCTGCCTACCAGAGACTCATTTTAGACCTAAAGACATCTGCACAAAGTGAGGGGATGGAGAATCTTTTATCATGCTAATGGAAACAAAAGAGAGTAGCTATACTTTTATCACACAAGCTAGACTATAAACAAGAGATGAAGAAGGGCACTACATCATAACAAAGAGGTTTATCCAACAAGAGGATCTAACAATTGTAAATATTTATGCCCTGAGCTTGGGAGCACCCAAATATATAAATTGATTCACAATAAATGTAAAGAAACTCATTGATAACAATACAATAATATAGGGGATTTTACAAATCCACTTGCTGATCATCTTAGCAGAAAATAAACAAGGAAACAATGGCTTTGAATGGCACAAGGACCAGTTGGACCTGCTGACAGATATATTCAAAACACTGTATCCTGAAACACCAGAATACACATTCTTTACTCTTTTTAAGATTTTTTAAAAATTTATTTGACAGAGAGAGAGATCATAAGTAGGCAGAGAGGCAGGCAGAGGGAGAGGGGGAAGCAGGCTCGCTGCTGAGCAGAAAGCCCGATGTGGGGCTCAATCTCAGGATCCTGAGATCATGACCTGAGCCCAAGGCAGAGGCTTAACACACTGAGCTACCCAGGCGCCCCTACACATTCTTTTCGAGTGCACATGGAACAGTCTCCAGAATAGATTGCATACTGGTTCACAAATCAGGTCTCCACCAGTACAAAATATTGCAATCATAACAAGCATATTTTCAGACCACAACATATGAAACTTGAACTCAAACACAAGAAAAAATTTGGAAATACCACAATAACTGAAGACAAAAGAACACCCTATAAAGAATGAATGAGTTAACAAGCAATTTGAAGAATAAATTTTAAAAAATACATGGAAGCAAATTAAAATGAAAACACAATGGTCCAAAACTTTTGAGATGCAGCAAATAGTGGTCCTATGAGGGAAGCATATAGCAATACAGGGCTACCTCAAAAAACAAGAAAATTCTCAAATACACAACCTAACCTTACACCTAAATAAGCTAGAAAGGAAAAACAAAATAAACCATAAAGCCAGCAGAATAGGGGAAATAATAAGGATTAGAACAGAAATAAATGATATAAAACAAAAAATAGTACAAGAGATCAGTGAAACAAGGAGATAGTCCTAGAAAGAATTAATAAAATTCATGAACTCGTAGCTACATTTATTAAAAAGAAAAGAGAAAGGACCCAAATAAAATCATGAATGAGAGAAGAGCGATCATAACCAACACCACAGATATATGATTATGAGAATATTATGAAAAATTATATGCCAACAAATTGGACAATTTGAAGAAATGGATAACTTCCTAGAGACATATAAACTACCAAAACTGAAACAGGAAGAAACAGAAAATTTGAACAGAACTATAACCAGCAAAGAAATTGAATCAGTAATCAAGAATCTCCAAACAAAAGTCCAGGACCATATGGCTTACCAGGGGAATTCTACCAGACATTTAAAGATGAGTTAATACTTCTTCTTCTCAAACTGTTCCAAAAAATAGAAATGGAAGGAAAACTTCCAAACTCATCCTACAAGGCCAGCATTACTTTGATTCAAAAAGCAAAGACTCCTCTATAAATGAGAAATATAGGACAATATCCCTGATGCATATAGATGCAAAAATTAATTTTTTAATTTTTTTCTCTTTATTTTAGAGAGATAGAGAGCATGAACAGGAGGGGCAGAGGGAGAGAGAGACTCCCAAACAGACTCTCCACAGAGCATGGAGCCCCACACAGGGATCAATCCCTGGACCATGAGGTCATGACTTGAGCTGAAACAAAGAGTCACATGCTTAGCAGACTGCACCACCCAGGCACGCCTGGATACAAAAACTCTTAGTAAGGTATTAGCAAATTGAATATAACAGTACACTAAAAAAAATTACTAGGTGATCAAATGGTATTTATTTCTGGGCTGCATGGGTGGTTCAATATTCACAAATCAATGAACATGATACACCACATTAATAAAAGAAAAGATAAGAACCATATGATCCTCTCAATTATACAGAAAAAGCATTTGACAAAACACAGCATCCACTCTTGATAAAAACCTTAAACAAAGTAGGGACGTAGGGAATACACCTCAACATCATAAGGGCCATATATGAAAGACCCATAGCTAATACCATCCTCAATGGGGAAAAACTGAGAGATTTTCCTCTACAGTTAGAAATAAGACAGTGATGTTCATTCTCACCATTGTTTTTAACATAGTAGTGGAGGTCCTAGCCTCTGCAATCAGACAATAAAATGAAATAAAGGCTTCCAAATAAGCAAGAAAGAAGTCAAACTTTTACTATTCACAGATGACATGATACTAAATGTAGAAAACATAGTTTTCTATGGATTCCATCAAAAAATTGATAGACCTGATATACGAATTCAGCAAAGTTGCTGAAAATCAAAGTATGGAAATCTGAGGCATTTCTATACACAAATAATGAAGTAGCAGAAAGGGAAATCAAGGAAATTATTTCATTTAAAATTGCACCAAAAACCATAAGATATCTAGGCATAAACCTAACCAAAGGTGTAAAAGATCTGTACTCTGAAAACTATTGAACACTTATGAAAGAAATTGAAGATGATACAAAGAAATGGGAAAATACTCCATGCTCATGAATTGGAATAATAAATATTGGTAAAATATCTATTCTACCTGAAGCAATCTACACATTTAATATAATCCCTATCAAAATACCATGAACATTTTTCAAAGAGCTAGAACAAACAATCCTAAAATCTGTATGGAAGCAGAAGAGACCCCAAATAGCCAAAACAATGATGAAAAAGAAAAACAAAGCTGGGAGCATCAAAATTCTGGATTCAAGGTATATGACAAAGCTGTAGTGATCAAGACAGTATGGTACTCACACAAAAACAGACACATACATCAATGGAACAGAATAGAAAACATACAAATGGAACCACAACTATATGGTCAAGTAATCTCCAACAAAGCAGGAAAAAATATCCAATGGAAAAAGACAGCCTCTTCAACAAATGGTGTTAGGAAACCTGTACAGCAACATAGAGAAGAATGTAATTAGACCACTTTCTTTCACCATACACAAACATAAATTCAAAATGAATGAAAGACCTAAATGTGAGACAGGAAAGCATCAAAATCTTAGAGGAGAACACAGGCACCAACTCTTTGATATCCGTCATAATAACTTCTTACTAGACATGATTCTGTAGGGAAGGGAGATAAAAGTAAAAATAAACTATTGGGACTTTACCAAGATAAAAAAAACTTTTGCACAGAAAAGAATAGTCTAGTTAATAAATGGGCAGAAGACATAAATAGACATTTTTCCAAAGAAGACATCCAGAACACTAACAGACACATGAAAAGATGCTCAACAGCACTCATCATCAGGGAAATACAAATCAAAACCATGATGGGATACTACCTCAAACTTGTCAGAATGGCTAAAATTAACAACACTGGGAACAACAGATGTTATTGAGAATACAGAGAAAAGGAACCCCTCCTACAGTGTTGGGATGAATGCAATCTGGTGCAGCTACTCTGCAGTACAGAAGTTCCTCAAAAAGTTAAAATCAGAACTACCTTATGATGCAGCTACTCTGCAGTACAGAAGTTCCTCAAAAAGTTAAAATCAGAACTACCTTATGATCTAGCATTGACATACTAGGTATTTACTCAAAGTGTACAAAAATACTGATATGAAGAGGCATATGCTTCCTAATGTTTATAGCAGTATCATCAACAATAGCCAAATTATGGAAAGAGAACAAAGTCCATTGACTGATGGATGGATAAAGTGGAGGTGGTATATAAATGTAATGGAATATTAGTCTGCTCTCAGAAGGAATGAAATCTTGCCATTTCCAATGACATGAATGGAGCTAAAGTGTATTATGCTAAGCAAAATAAGTCAGTCAGATTTAGACAAATACCATATGCTTTCACTGATATGTGGAATTTAAGAAACAAAACAGATGAACATTGGAAAAGGAAGAAAAGAGGGAGGAAAACAAACCATAAGAGACTCTTAACTATAGAGAACACTGAGGGTTTAGGGAGGGATATGGGTGAGGTATGGGCTAAATGGGTGATGGGTATTAAAGAGGGGACTTGTTATGAAGTGCACTGGGTGTTATATGTAAGTGATGAATCACTGAATTCTACTCCTGAATCCAATATCACACTGTATGTTAACTAACTAGAATTTAAATAAAAATTTGAAACAAACAAAAAACCAGAAAAATACATCACAGGGCATAACAAAAGGAAGAAAAATCACAGTATGAGGAGAGAAAGCAACCATCAGGACCAACTCATCTGTCACACAGAGTTGATAATTTTCAGAAAAGGAAGAAAAACTACATTATTACTATGTTAAAGACTCTAATGGAAAGTAGACAACATAAAAAACAGATGGTGAAAGTAGAGATAAGGAAAATCATTAAAAAATCTAGAAATCAAAGTACTGTAATGTAAATAAAGAAAACAGAGTAGAAGATTCTAAGAACCTATCTCTCCACAGAAACACTGGATAAATGAGCAAAAACTGTCAGGATCAATTTTCTTGGAGCATTGAGTAATAGTCAAAAGATTATAGCTTCCAGTTGGGCAAAGAATGAGGTAATAGTTGACATTAATAGAGCAATAGAAATTTATGTCATTTTAATTTAGTTTTGCCCAAACCAAGCCCTAGTGTGGCTGTAGTTTTGTAGGTGGCAGTTTGTATTCCCAGTGAGGGTACCTGTATCTTGAAGCAGCAGAATAGACCTTGTTTTCAAATAACTTTGTTTTTCTGTTTGACCTCTCTGTGGTTTCCCCTCATTGACCTCTAAAATGTGCCTGGCTTTGTTTTACCTCAATCAGAACTCTCTCATGAAAGAAAAGCTGCTAAGTAATGTTCATCAAAAATGGTGAAAAGTGCAGCCACTCTGGAAAACAGTTTGGAGGTTCCTCAAAAAGTTGAAAATAGAGCTACCCTATGACCCAGCAATCACACTACTGGGTATTTACCCTAAAGATACAAAGGTAGTGATCCTCAGGGGCACATGCACCCGAATGTTTATA
>LNAC01001885.1:0-78151 GCA_002007465.1 Ailurus styani
GATGATTCACAGACCTGTACCCCTTGGGCAAAGAATAAAAATAAAATTTATAAAAAAAAAATTTTGCAATTAGGCAGTGTTGGTGGTTGCACAGCTTTGTGAACATGCTCAAACTTACTTAACTATACAAATTTAAAAGTGTACATTTTATGATCTATGAATTGTATATCAATTCTTTTAAGCATCTGGAATAAAAGAGATGCAGCCAGCCAAGTACAGTATATAAAATCGATGACCTGTTTCTTTGACAAATGAACTGCAATTGAAAAACAAGACTGGGGGGAGCTCCTGGGTGGCTCAATCGGGTAAGCACCTGACTCTTGATCTGGACTCAGGACATGATCTGAGGGTCATGAGATTGAGCCCCACATCGGGCTCTATACTCAGTGGGGAGTCTGCTTAAAAATTCTCTTTCTCCTTCTTTCTCTGCCTCTCCTCTGATGTACAGGCATTCTCTCTCTCTCTTTCTAAAATAAAGAAATAAATCTTTAAAAAAAAAAAGGAAAAAAAAAAAGAACAAAGACAGAGAAGAAAAGTCACATATTACCCAAACACAATGGTGGCCTTGGAACTTAATTTGAACAAACCAATTATTAATCAGAGAAATTTGAACATTGACTTAATCTTACTTTATTTATTTTTTTTAAGATTTTATTTATTTATTTGGCAGAGAGAGACACACCGAGAGAGGGAACACAAGCAAGGGGAGTGGGAGAGGGAGAAGCAGGCTTCCCGCTGAGTAAAGAGCCCAATGCTGGGCTTGATCCCAGGACCCTGGGATCATGACCCAAGCCGAAGGCAGACACTTAACGACTGAGCCACCCAGGCATCCTGACTCAAACTTACTTTACATTAAGAAAGTTTTATTAATTTTTTAGGTGTTAGAATGGTAGTATGGCTATGTTTAAAAAGTGTCCTTATCTAGGATATGACATATCTTCATATGTTTGTGGATAAAATGATACAAAGTTTGGGATTTGTTTTAAAATTATCTAGTTAGGGAAAAGGGTAGGTGGTATTGATAAAACAAGGTGGACCATACGCATGCCAATTATGTTGAAGCTGCGTGATGGGTATAGAGGTAACTGTACTGTCCTCCATTTTAAAGTATGTTTGAAATTTTCATCTAAAAGTAAAAGAAAAGAAAAATAATAAATCTTCCTCAACATAATCACCAACTTTATCATACATGGCAAGGAAGACATGGCCCATGCTCTTTGGAGTTTACATTTTAGTATGAGGGAACAGGATAAACAGGTAAACACACAAAATAAAAGAATTATTGCCTTTTACTGGTCATGGTTTAAGATGATGAATCTATGCGGTGCCTGAGTGGTACAGTCAGTTAAGCATCTGACTCGGTTTGGCTAAGGTCATGATCTCAGGGTCATGAGATCAAGTCCCACATCAGGGTCCACACTCAGTTGGAGTCTGCTTGGGATTCTCTCTCTGCCTTTCCTTCTGCCCCTTCCACATGTGCTCTCTCTCTAAAATAATAAATAAATCTTTTTTAAAAAGATGCTGTATCTTTATAAAGAGCTTGAGGATAGGTCTAAGCCAAGATAAATACATTCTGTTTACCTCGATGTGTGCCACCACATGAAAACCTTCATGAGAGAAATGAACAAAGCAGAGGGCATAAGGTGATGCTGGAAAGGGGAGGGACACAGATGATCTAAGAAAAGGATAGATTTTGCATAGGCCCAAATAAAAAGCATGGATTTTAAGTGCAGAAAAGTCACTGAAAAAATTTTAGGAAGCAAATGTTTCATTCATTCATTTGTGTATTCATTTAACAAATTTTCTTGAGCCTCTGTTCTGCTTCTATATTTACATTTTTAACAGTTCGCTGAGGCTGTTATTCAGAGAATGGATTATAGAAAAAGTAAATGCAAACAAACCAAAAATCCTCATAAGTCATTTTAGCCTCTATGATTTTAAAAGAAAATCAACAAAAGCAGTAAGTTTTCATTGGTTTGTGTTCAATTGAAAGAATAGGAGAGAGAAACTGAATCAGACATACTTTTCATGGCCAAAAAGGAAATCAAAATGGAAATTTAAAAATATTTGAAATGAAAGAGACCAAAAACACGTGCATCATGGGATGTAGCTTTAGCGGAACTTAGAGGGAAATTTATAGCAGTGATGCTTATTTCAGAAAAGCAGAAAAAGGTCTGTAATCAGTGATTTAAGCCTCTACCTTTAGAAACCAGAAAAAGAAAAGAATTTAACCCAAAGCAAACAAAAAAGAAAATAATAATAAGATCAGAAATCGATGAATGAGAACAGAAAAACAGCAGAGTAAATGAGAAAGGAAATTTGAAAATCAGTAATCTACCATCTTCATATCTTTTCTTTGTTTTATCTGTTCTTTTTTTCTTTTCATCTTTCTGCATAATAATTTTGTTCCATTTTTCTTCTATTATGTATGCCTCTTTTAAGTATTTTTCACTGGTTGCTCTAGGGTTTCCAATATCTGTCCCTAATTAATCACAGTCTCCTTTAAATCATATTATACTTAATAACTTACAACTATGTGGTTTTAATTCCTCTCTTCTGTCATACCTGCAATATATAAAGCTACAAATTTCTAGAGTATACTTTCCTATCAATATGCTTGAGATGACAATTACTGTTCAAGAATTGAAACCTTAGCTAAATGATGTGGCCAATAGTCAGTTCTAGGGTTACAGACTGGAGACATAAAATAGATTTATCTTCATATAACACTTTTCCTCTCCAAATCTCTGGCCTTTGAAACTCAAGTTCAAGTCAAAATTAATTTCCTTTAAAATGCTTAAGATTACTTGTCAACTATTCTGAGTGTGAAAATGGGCCAATACAGGTTGTCTGCAGTATTCTAGAGTAGTGTTTCTCAAGCTGGTATGTATTAGAATCACATGAGAGTCTCAGTAAAAATACAAAGAATCTCCATAAAAATACAAAGAATTCCTGCAGTTTGCTGGCTACAAATTGAATCCTACCTCAATGCATGTGGGCTTCCACAGTCTTCAATTATTTCTAAGTGACTAAGATACATATCAAAGTTTGGGAACTGCTGTGCTGAGCACTTATTATACATGCTCTCATTTAATCTATTACTCTACTAGTAAATAATGTTTTATTTATTTATTTATTTATTTGAGAGAGAGGGTGAGAGAGCAGGGGGGAGGAGAGATGGAGAGTGAGAAGTGAGCAGGAAGCCCAACGTGGGACTTGATCCCAGAACCCTGGGATCATGACCTGAGTGAAGGCAGATGCTTAACTGACAGAGTCACCCAGCCACCCTATACTTATTTCTTTTTTAAGATTTTATTTATTTAGAGGAAGAGAGGGGGTGGAGGGGGCGAGGGAAAGGGAGAGAGAGAATTTCAAGCAGAGTCCACGCTTGTGCAGAGCCTGATACAGGGCTTGATCTCACAACGCTGAGATCAGACCCGAGTCGGAACGAAGAGTCTGACCTGACTGAGCCGCAGTGTTATACTTATTTTATAGATGAAGAAAGCCACAAACAAATAAACAGCAGACCCAGCATTAAAACCCAAGTGCATCCCCCTCTAACTGCCTCCTCTTTCACCCCTACCGCACAAAGACCCAACACTGTCACTATCTGCTTCAAAAGAAAGGCGGCAAAATGCAGTCCGTCTCCACCGAGCCTGCAAAGCAAACCAATACTGTTTCCCAAGACTTGTAACAATTATTTTGTTTCGCTCTTTTTAAAATACAAACACAGTGGATCATAAAAGTCTTTTCTCCTAGGGCATCCATTAATTGAAGCCCCACTGCACCCCCATCCCCATGTCTGTAGGAAAGCTGAAGAACTTTCAGAAACACATAATTAAGACCCAGAGGGGAAGCCAAGATGGAAAAAAGAGCTTCCAAAGGACAGAGTGACTGCCAGCAAAGCTTCACAAGGGAATGTCCGGAGACAAATGAGGTGTGAACATAGGTAGTTTCTTAAAAAACCACCAGGAAGGAAGAGAGATAAAGGATCCCTGGGAGTATAAACAACGTCAATTAAGGACAAGAAAGAGAAAGAAGATATTTTTGTCAGCCAGAGGGAGAAAGGGAAGTAAGATGCCCTTTCACTGTTGTGTCAGGAGAGAAATGAATCCCGGAGAGGATCATTCTAAACCTATTAAGAAATGAAGGGAGAATTACATCAACGGGCCCATTAGGAAGCTAAGACAGCAAAATGGCTTTCTATGTGTCTGCCAGTGGGGAGAGCAACAGAAAACCAGAACACTTTGTACACATATTTATCCAAGAGATGCGGACTAAAGGAATTATAAAAGGTTGTAAGAGGAGATGGTCCCTGGGAAAAAAATCTGGAATATAAAAACTTGGTGTGATGGATGTTTAATCCTCAAATTCAGTCCAACTCTGTCTTAGATTAGAAGGCTCGTGATATATTTTCTGCCAAAAAGAGAAAAGAAAATAACCTTTTCTTTTGAGATTCCTGCAGTTTGCTGGCATTATTCTGAGCTATCAAAACAATCCACTGGGCATTCAACTGAATCCCACACCTAGAGTCCTCTAATAAGTTTCCTAAAAATGTCCAGAGGTCTGTGTTTTGAGGGATCTAGAAGTCTGACAACAACTGTGACAGGTTCAAGTGACAATTCTCACAGTTTGTCCCAGGTAATAGTACCTTTCCTCCCCACTTTAAGAAAAACTGCACTTCACTGCGTTCTTCAAGAATGTATCCTGCTTTTAGGGTCTCATCTGATTATAATTAATTGGTTATTTATCTCCAGATGGGTGCTTTTCAAACGACAGGATGGGACGCATTAATAGCCAGTCATGAAATCAATTTAATACATCCTACCCAACATTACAGATAATAATAAAATAAAATACAAAAGCAATTTCAAGCCACAGCATACTAATATTTTTTGTGTATTGTTTTATGGCAGACATGTGTATTTGAGTGTGGGTGTGTCCAAACTGAGTTATAACAAAATACATATTTTTCACTCACACAAAATGTTTGAAAAACGGTACTGTGTCATACTTTACCAGGCCTCTCAACCGCGGCCCCAACTCTGACTTCTCTCTCTTCAAATCTGTCCTGCTCCCTACTGTGAAACATGTCTTCGTCATAGCTACGCTTGATAGTCACTCTTATCCATTCATTCTTCATTTAACAAATGTTCAGCAAATCGTCATTCTCTGCCAGATGCTGGGTTTTTATAGACAAGTAGCATCTTGGCCCCATCCCCCCTTCCTCCCACAGAAAGAGAGGCCGTAAGCAAAGACATGCATTCCTGTGTGCCGAAGTTCCCCTGTGATTGAAATCTACTGCTTCCAACCAAGCTTCTTTTCCATTGTCAGCGTTTGGTGCTATCCAGCCTTCTCTACCAATCTGAAAATCCTTGGCTGTGTTAATGTTCACTCAAAGTCTTCTGTTTCTCCCGCCGTGACTGGCGCAGTCTTGCTTCTCTCCTAAGCCCATCCTCTTCAGGACTTCCGGATCTCAGCCCACCCTCCTCCTTTCAGAACTCACAGGCTGACTAGGGGCCACATCTGGTCATCATGCCATTCCCCTGCCCCCTTCCTGCTCCAGCTATCAATGCAGAATTCTCCTCTGCAAAGTATTTAGTCTATTGTCCCTTTATTTAGAATGTCTCCGGGGATTGTGTTTCCATCACTTTACTTGAAAGCCTATTTCACAGTCTAGTAGGTCTCACTGTCTGGAGAATTTTTCTTATCTTCCTCTAAAAATGTTCTTCTCCTAATTTTAATCTATTATTCCTAGTTATGCCACTGATAGGACCATAAATAATACTTTGAATTTGGCCCTCAAGAACGTTTTCCTCACTTAAGACTGCCTACTTAAATTAATCCTCAGTCACCACTTCATCTCTCGGTTCATTATTGAATTCTAGCAGTTAATCATCATACATGTTGCCAAAAACAGAGCAGCTCAAACTGAAAGCAGCTGCAGTCTAACATGAGAACGCTGATCTTCCTCTTGCTGGAAAAATCCAGGAAGGAAAATGAACCATCCAATCTTTGATGACCTGGCCTCATTTGGTTTTCGTCTGCCTTATCATAAAAGGAAATGAAAACGTTTTAAGTGAAACATTTAAAAATGTTGTCATGACATAGTTTCTTTGTATGTCATCACCTGCCTGCTTCATTAGTTCATTTGACAACATTTGTTGAGTTGCTACCTGGTCCCAGTCCTTTAAGTAAGTGCCAGGGATCAAAGGTGAGTCAGACCATTCACTCAGGTTGTTCACTGCCTCATTGGGGAAACAGATTTGTCTTGCCAGCAGCTGATTACAGCATAGTATCATACAACTTTAAACAGGGGAGGGAGAGTGGTTGCCACAGTGGGGAAAAAGTCAGCTCTGGTATGAGAGAATAATTTCCTCGGAAAACCTGACATCTGTACTAGATCTTAAAGGGAGGAGTAGAAACTTCTTAGAAAGAGGAGAAAGAATCTTCTGGACAAAGGAGCACAGTTATGCAAATGTGCAGAGGATTGAAAGATATTCCACACCCAAGGAAAAAGACAGAGTCAGAACCTAAAAATGTAACAAGGGTACATAACTAGGAATATTGGGAAAGACCTTGAATATCTTTGAAGGACATTATGTGGGCTAAGGGGTTTAGCACTCATCTTGAAGCCAATTGAGCATCACTGGAGGTTTTTAAATACAGGATGGAGTGGGGGCTGGTCCAGGTTTATTTTTAGGTAAGCTTTTGTGAAAGCAATACAGAGAGCACACAGAAGAGAGCATTATACAAGTACCATCAATGTGAAGATTGCTGCAATACTGCAGGCCAGATAGTATTTTATAAAGAAAAAAAAACCCACACTTAATCTGCCTTCAGGGAAAAAAATAGTTCATTTTTAAAAAGAAAGTAATGGGTTTTTTTCAAAAGAAATTTGTTAAGTGGAAAGAAGATCCTGAAAATGGATGTTTTGAAATGTTTCCATCACTGTAATTTTATTGCGGCAAATATGTGTGTTACCTATAACAACTTTCTTTGGATATAGAATTTTTAAAAACATATTTAAGGATCTTCCATTTGAAGAGTTTCAGTGGGTTTTTAACACATTTTTGCCTGTGTGTATATGTGTGCTTGTGCAGGTGTATGTATGTATGCACACATTAGATAAGAATTATACACACACTCGGGCACCCAGGTGGCGAGGTCGGTTAAGTAACTGGGTTTTGGCTCAGGTTGTGATCTCAGGGTCATAAGATTGAGCCCTGAGCTGGCCAGTGCACTCAATGTGGAGTCTGCTTGGGATTCTCTCTCCCTCTGCCCCTCCCACTCATGCTCTCTCTCTCTCTCTCAAATAAATACATAAATCTAGTTTTAAAAAAGAATTATACACATACAAAAACATATGTCTCTCTCTCTCTCTCTCTCATGTTTATATACTTTCAGATCAGTCTACATGGTAACTGATTCATATCAGAGGGCATAGATTAAGTTAGAAAGCAAGTACTGTATATAAAGTGGTAGGTAAGATAAAAATCATTTTAAAAAACACTACAATGATATAAGTAGTCAGCAATGCATGACCTTCACTTTGATCAATTTGTATTCATGCAGTAGTTTATTCAGCTATGACAGGGATTAAAACCCATCATTAAATTCTAAACAAACAAACAAACAAAATTGAAGATCTCTATTCAACTAGGATGCAACAAATCATATATCCTTGGCTCATGATAACAACAAAAACACTCATAAAAAGCAAATAATATTTCTCTATGGGGTGATCAAAGAGTTTTAGGCACAGGTGATTGTGGATGAATGGAATTGAATAGTAAACCAGAAAAAAAGCCCTTCATAGCTTTCAAAGAGCTGACGCAGCATCTTTACGTGAGGTTGGAAGATGTAGAAATATGTCTGCCTTAGATAAAAAGATTTGGAGGGGACAAGGAGAAATCATGTAAGTCTTTTTTTTTTTAAAGATTTATTTATTTATTTATTTATTTATTTATTTATTTATTTATTTCACAGAGGGAGAGAGATCACAAGGAGGCAGAGAGGCAGGCAGAGAGAGAGAGGGGGAAGCAGGCTCCCCGCTGAGCAGGGAGCCTGATGCGGGCCTCGATCCCAGGACCCTGAGATCATGACCTGAGCCGAAAGCAGAGGCCTCAACCCATTGAGCCACCCAGGCGCCCAAAATCATGTAAGTCTTAAATGACGGTGTTGGCTGGAAGGACATTTTGGCATCTGGAAGAGTCCAAATGTAGAAACAAATCATTCAGTCTAAAAATTCTCCTCTTTCACCCCAAATTATGTCAAGAATATGGCAGTGGAACACAGTTTTGAGCACTCTCATGTGATAGTGATATGAGTTTCACTCAGTCATGTGAGAGATCTTAGAAAATTCGAGTATTAAAGAGAGATCCACAGATACCATAGTAGTAGGACAAGTCTACTCCTTGAATAAAGGCCATGCCAGAATTATAACAAAGTGTTAAAAATAAACTTTGGAAATGTCAAGTAACTAAACTTCCAACCAAAACACAGTTCAGTACTTTTTTAAAGGAAGGCAATTGTACCTATCAAATTAACATTAATAATGTCCAGCATCCTATCAAAACTCCTATCAAAAATTTCCAGGCATGCCAAGAAGCAGGCAAAAGCAATTCAAAACTGGAATAATAATTAGTCAATAGAAACAAACCAAGAAATGTCATAAGCAATGGAACTAGCATTCAAATTCATATTGTAAGTATGTTCAATAATTAAAGGAAAACAAATCGAATGGGGAAAGAAATGACAGCTTTAACAAAGAAACAAATAGGTAATTTAGATGTGAAAAATACAATGCCTGAAATTAAAAAAAAAAAATCATTGAGTATACTGACCAACAAATTCAACATTGCAGAAGAAAAGATTAGTGAACTAGAAGACATCACAATAGAAAGTATTCAAATTATACCTCAGAGGAAAAAGATGAAATAATAAAAAATAAAAACAGATCATGATTCCCTGTGGGACAATGTTAAATAGTGTAACATACATGTAACTAGAGTTAAAGAAGGAGGGGATAGCAGACAAAACATTTAAGGAAAAATGGCCAAAATTTCCCCAAATTTTGTAGAAATGATGTAACTATAGATCCACTCCAAAAAAAAATCCCTAGCAGAAAAAACACAAATAAAACTATAGTAATGCACATCAAAACCAAATTAGTGAAAATCACTGGTAAAGAAAAAAATCATAAATTTGTAAGGGTAAATGGCACATTACCAACAGGGGAACAAAGCTAAGAATAACTCTGGCATTCTCACAAAAACCCAATAAGCCAGAAGGCAGTGGAATGGCTTCATTAAATTGCTGAAAGATAAAACAGTGCTGACAAAGATCTCTATTTCCAGCTGAAATATCCTGTAAATTTAAGAGGAAAAATAGACATTTTACCACACACACAAAAAAAGTTGAGAGCGTTGGTCTCCAACAGACCAGCACTTCAAAAAATATTAAAGTTCTTCAGGCAGAAGGAAAATGGTATCAAGTGGAAATGAGAGTCCACACAAAGAAATGAAGATCACTGAAAATGAGACATATGTAGACAAACATGAGACTTTTTTTCTTGTTTTAGATGTCTTTATTTTGTTTTATTTTTTTAATTTTATGTTAGTCATCATACAGCACATCATTAGTTTTTGATGTAGTGCTCCATAATTCATTGTTTGCATATAATACCCAGTGCTCCAAGCAAAATGTGTCCTCCTTAATACCCATCACTGGGCTAACTCATCTCCTGACTCCTGCCCCTCTGAAACCCCCAGTTTTTCCCCACTGTCTACAGTCTCTCATGGTTCGTCCTCCCCTCTGATTTCTCCCCTTCATTTTTCCCTTCCTTCTCCTAATGTCCTCCATGCTATTCTTTACATTCCACATATAAGTGAAACCATATGATAATTATCTTTCTCTGCTTGATTTATTTCACTTAGTATAATCCCTTCCAGTTTCATCCATGTTGATGGTATTTATCCTTTCTGATGGCTGAGTAATATTCCATTGTATATATAGACTACATCTTCTTCATCCATTCATCTGTTGAAGGGTATCTTGGCTCCTTCCAACTGTGGAAGCAGCCAAGACGCCCTTAAATATCTTTAAAAGATAGATGACCTATTAAACCCAAATAAAACAATGTATTGTGGAGATTGTAAAATACATAGCAGTAAAATGTATGGCAAAAGGAACAGGAAGAAAGAATGCAGTACACTGGCTGTGGAGTTCTTTCATCATAGGTAGGTGGTAAGTTGCATTTAGAGATAGACTATGAGAAGTTAAAGATACATACCATTAATGCCACAGAAACTAAGGAAAAGAAAAGGTAAGCCATAGAGACAATAAATGGAACTCTGAAAAATAATGAATTCTAAAGGAAGCAGAAAACCAGGAAAAGAAAGGAACATAGAATAGATAGGAAAACAGAAAATACAAGCAAGATTTAATGCAAGCATATTGATAATTAAATTAAGTATACATGGCCTAACTTGTCAATGAAAAAGCAAGAATATCAGGCTGGATCCAGAGGCAGGACAGAAAGATATGCTACATAAAAGAAAGTCTTTTTCTTTTTCTTGAGAGAGGGTTGGGGGAGGGGCAGAGGGAAAGGGAAAGAGAAACTTAAGCAGGCTACATGCCTGGCGTGGAGCTGATGTGGGTCTTAATTTCATGACCCTGAGATCATGACCTGAGCTGAAATCAAGAGTCCGACACTTAACCAACTGAGTCACTGAAGCACCCCAAAAGAAAATAATTTTAAGTATAGGTACACAGATACTCTAAACATAAAAGGATGAAGAGTAGACTATATAAACTATAATCATAGGAAAGATAATGTAGCTCTATAAATGTCAGGAAAAGTAAATTTCAGAACAAGGACTATTTCTCAAGATAAAAAAGGGTTATTTCATAAAGATAAAGGGTCAATTAATCAAGAGGGCATAACAATTGTAAATGTGTGATGTTCTAAGCTAATAAGAAATATTCAAAATACATGAAGCAGAAAAAAATACATAAAGCAAAACCTGATAGAACTGAAAAGAGAAATCGACAATTTCACAATTAATTGTTGCAGGTTTAAACACTCCATTCTCCGTACCTCACAGAATAAATAAGCTGAAATGAACAAGGATAGAGAAGATATGAATAATACCAGTTATCTTAACCTAATTGGGATTTTCAACACTAAAAGCGACAAAAGCCAAATACATATTCAAGTGCACATGGAACATACGTCAATATGAATAACATATTGAGTCATATACATTTTCAACACATTTATAAGGTTTGCTATCCTATACAGTATGTTCCAGAATCATAACAGAATTAAGATAGAAAGCAGGACACAAAACATAGCTGGAAAATCCTAAATACTTAGAAATTAAACAAAATACTTATTATCAGACCTTGAGCAAAAGATGGAATTAGAAAATTTTTCAAACTGAATAAAAATGAAAACGTAACACGTCAAAATTCATGTAATGTCACTAAATCATTGCCTGGGGGGATAAATTTTGGAATGTGTATACAATGGAATGTTTATTTTGGGGGGAGAAACCAGGTCAGAGAGAACGAAAGCATTAGAAGCATAGTTTGTAAACTTTTAAAAAGGCACAATATCTCTGCTTTTAAACAAAACCTTGTGTAGAATTCCAATAATTAAAACAAATAGAAAATGAAACCAATACAAGAGGACCAGGTGTTCCCATTTCTTCATCCATTCTCATGACTTTCCCTCTGCTTGACCCCAACTGTCCACCACCATCATTCCTGAGTCACTTATTTGGCATTCTTGAGTTTTCAAACATGGTTAGAATTGTTCTACATTAAAACCAGTTGTTTCAACTGGTCAAGCGACTCAAAGTCCAGGCCCATTTGAGAGTCATTCAGAATGCCTCATCTGAATGTGAAGAGTAGAGAATTACTGCTCATTCATTTAGCTGGGAGAAAAGCCACATTTCCAAGAGGTACCTGCAGCCTGAAAGCATTTCTTAAAATATCCAAAATAAGATACATGCAGGGATGACAGAATATTAAAACTATCACCTTTTGATGTCATCCCATAAAACAAATTCAGATGAAGAATCTGGGCCTTATGACACACCCTAAAACTCACCTCCATATACCAGTGTGGTTTTTGTGAGATGTGCTCTTTTCATGCCTCATGAAAGAAAGGCTCTTGGGGGGGGCAAAGATGCAGGAGGAGTAGGAGACTAAATATCATCAGGTTCCAGGAGTTCAGCTAGATAGTTATCAAACCATCCTGAACACCTACAAACTCAATAGAAGATTGAAAAGAAGAGGAGCAGCAATTCTAGGAACAGAAAAGTGACCACTTTCTGAAAGGGAGGACGCACGGAGAAGTGAATCTGAGGTGACAAATAGGAAGAGAGACCTCGGGGGGAGGGGCCAGCTCCCGGCAAGCAGTAGAGCAGAGGAGCACAAAATCGGGACTTTTAGAAGTCTGCTCCACTGAGGGACGTCGCTCCTGAGGCTAAATGGGGGGCGAAGCCCTTGCAGGGACAGTGTGGTCTCAGGATTCTTGGGATCACAGAAAGACCAGGGGTGTCTGAATGTGTCAGAGCTCCTAGGGATCAGAGTGGGGAAGCTGGCTTCAGGGACGGAGTCGAGGAGTGAGCTCTCAGCTCGGGGTTGCCTTAAACCACGATTCGAGGCACAGTTGGGCTACTATTCTTTGAGCAGGGACCCCACGAGTGGCAGATCCAGGGAGACTGACCTTCCTCCTCTGGGAGGAGTGGCACGGGAGCGGCTGCAGGAATCTGCTGGGTGTGGAGACTCCAAATGGGGCTGTGCACCAGAGATAGAAACACTCGGTCACAGACCAGGTGAGTTTGGAGTGCAGCTGGAGACCAGGGAGACAGGAGGGACTGACTGCTTTTCTCTGAGGGCGCACTGAGGAGTGAGGTCCCCACCTCTCAGTTCCTACTGGCTAGAGACTGGGAGCCGCCATTTTCATTCCCGTCCTCTGAAGCTGTACAGAAAGCATTCAGGGAACAAAAGTCCCGAGAGTGAACCCGAGCTGATTGCTTAGCCTGGCCCCTGGCAAAGTTGGTGCAATTCTGCCTCAGGCAAAGATATTTGAGAATCACAGCAACAGGCCCCTCACCCAGAAGATCAGCAAGAATATCTAGCTAAGACCAAGTTCACTGATCAATGAGAACTGCAAAACTTCAGAGCTACAGGAATACAGGACATAGAATTCATGGTTTTTTTCCCATGATTCTTCAGTCTTTCAAAGTTAAATTTTTTAATTTTATTTTTTTTCTTATTCTATCTTTTAAAATTTCCCTCTTTCCTATTTTAACATTTTTAAACTATTTTATCAATACCTTTTTAAAAACCTTTTTTTAATTTTCATTGTTATAGTCATATTCTATCCCTTCATTGTATTTAACCTTATTTTTTGTACACATATAGGTTTTTCTTTCTTTAAATTTTTGGGATACAACAAAGCCATGTCCTAAATTTAGGGTGTATTTTGATCTATTAAAAGATCTATTAAAAGATCAAAATACACCCTAAATTTAGCACATGGTTTTGTTCTAGTCTCCAGCCTGATCATATTCCTCTTTTTCTTTTTTCAACCAACTTCTTATCTTATCAATTCCTTTTTCAGAAACTTTTTAATTTAATTCTTTTTTAAAATATTTTTATTTATTTATTTGACAGAGAGAGAGATCACAAGTAGGCAGAGAGACAGGCAGAGGGAGAGGGAGAAGCAAGCTCCCTGCCGAGCAGAGAGCCTGATGTGGGGCTCGATCCCAGGACCCTGAGATCATGACCTGAGCTGAAGGCAGAGGCTTTAACCCACTGAGCCACCCAGGTGCCCCTAGAAACGTTTTAAATTTTCATCTTTACAGTCATATTCCATCCCTTCATCATCTTTACCCTTATTTTTGTATATATATATAAGTTTTTCTTTCTTTAGAATTTTGGGAGGCAGTGTCTTCTAACAAACCAAAATACACCCAAAATCACGTGTGTGGCTCTGTTCTATTCACCAGTCTAATATATATTTTTTTTTTCTCCTTTCTTCTCCCACTGGTTTCAGGTCTCTTCTGATTTGGTTAGTGGGTTAGTGTATATTTTTCTGGGGTCGTTGCTACCCTTTTAGTATTTTGTTCTCTCATTCATCTATTCTTACCTGGATAAAATGACAAGGCAGAAAAACTCACCTCAAAAAAAAAAAAAAAAGAAAAAAGAGGCAGTACCAAAAGTTAGGGGCCTAATCAATACAGACATTAGTAAGATGTTAGAACCAGAATTCAGAATGATGATTATCAAGATGCTAGCTGGGCTCAAAAAAAGCATGAAAGATATTAGAGAATCCCTTTCTGGAGAAATAAAATCTCTTGCTGTAGAAATAAAAGAACTAAAATCTAACCAAGTTGAAATTTAAAAAAAGCTATTAATGGAGTGCAATAAAAAATGGAGGCTCTTATTAGGATAAATGAGGTAGAAGAGAGAATTAGTGATATAGAAGACCAAATGATGCAGAATAAAGAATCTGAGAAAAAGAGAGACAATCAACTACTGGACCATGAGGGGAGAAGAATAAGACAAAACAATATTAGAATAATTGGGTTCTCAGAAGAAGAAAGAGAGAGAGGAGCAGAAGGTATATTGGAGCAAATTATAGCAGAGAATTTCCCTAATTTGGTGAAGGGAACAAGCATCAAAATCCAGGATGCACAGAGAACCCCCCTCAAAATCAATAAAAATAGTTCAACACCCTGTCATCTAACAGTAAAACTTACAAGTCTTGGTGACAAAGAGAAAATCCTGAAAGCAGCTTGGGACAAGAGATCTGTAACATACAATGGTAAAAATATTAGATAGGCAGCAGACCTATCCACAGAGACCTGGCAGGCCAGAAAAGCATGATATATTCAGAGCACCAAATGAGAAAAATATGCAGCCCAGAATACTATATCCAGCTAGGCTGTCATTGAAACTAGAAAGACAGATAAAAAGCTTCCAGAACCAAGAAACAAAAACAAAAACAAAAAACAAACAAACAAAACAAACTAGAAGAATTTGCAAACACCAAACCAACCCTATAGGAAATATTGAAAGGGGTCCTCTAAGCAAAGAGAGAGCCTAAAAGTAACAGACCAGAAAGGAACAGAGACAATATACAGTAACAATCACCTTACAGGCAATACAATGGCACTAAATTCATATCTTTTAGCAGTTACCCTGAATGTAAATGGGCTAAATCCCCTAATCAAAAGACACAGGGTATCAGAATGGATAAAAAAAGAAGACCCACTGATATGCTGTCTGCATAGACAGCAACTCATTTTAGACCCAAAGACACCTCCAGATTTAAAGTGAGGGGCTGGAAAACCATTTACCATGCCAATGGACACCAAAAGAAAGCTGGGATGGCAATCCTTATATCAGACAAATTAGATTTTAAGCCAAAGACTATAATAAGAGGAAGGACACTGTATCTTAAAGTTTAAATTTGAACACAGCCATGCTCCTTGATTTCCATATTTTCTATGGCTGCTGGCTTACTACGATTGCAGAATTGAGTAGTTAAAAGAGAAACTATATGACTCACGAAGCTGAAAATGTTTACTATCTGGTTCTTTACCAAAAAAAAAAAAAAAGTGTGCCGACCCCTACCTGCTCTGGAAAAATCATTTACAGAGATTATGGGGGCTGGCAAAAGAGGGAGGCAGGCCCCGTTCTGGGCTGGACATCTGCTGGTGCCATTGGTATGTGTGTCCACCTAAACATAGGGAAAAAAAAGTCGACGAAAATAGCAGAGTGGGGAGCCATGTATGTCCAAGGAACCACGTGTCTGACCACTTCCCAGCATGAAAGTGCTGCAAGGATGATGGGAGGTTGTGGAGCTTGAAGCCATCCTTCAAAATAGGATTTCCCATCCTTGGGAAATAGCCCAAGTTAAGAGGTCTGTCATTTGGCAAGGGTTACAAGCAGCAGCATGGATGGGATTGTACTGTACATCATTGTACTGTAGGGGATAACTGAAAGAGGGTGAACTGATGTCAGGGCCTTGAGCATTGGGAAGGTCCCTTTCATCCAACAGGGCCCCTCAAAGAACTCACACATGTATGCCTTGAGAGCAAAGTTTTGTACATCTATTACTCAGCAGGGCCTGATGGCCACCTAGCACTAGCCAGGGAAGCAGAGAAGCCAAAGGAGGACCACAAGGACACCAGTTATGTAAGAGACACTGTGGTTTGTCATACATTCCTTCCTCCCCCAACCCAGAAAATCTAGAATCAGAAGAAGGAAGGAGAGAAAGAGCCCACCCCTTCTTCCTCTCACTTCCCATCCCCACTGCGGAGACAGAGGTTCCTGGGAAGCACAAAGAGGGGAATTGACAAGGTACATTTGATGAGTATGGGGACCAGGAAACTAGAAGGTGGCTTGATGTTTTACCTCCCCTTCGTCCCCATTCCCCATTTACACCCAACAGTTTAGCCTGTGAACTATGCTGGTGACATTAGTTTGAGTTTTGTTGAAAAACATATTATCCATTTTTAATTTATTCCCCTTACTAGCTTTCTTGGCTTTCTTATTGGGTTAAAAATAATTTGCTTTTATTTATAAGTGAGAAATATTCTGTCTTAGCACTCCTAACTTAATCGTGAGTTTGTAGTACGGAATACCTAGTTCCCAGTATCATATGGTACCAGAAACGAAATGGCTGACCACAAATTCTTAGCTTCAATTTTAAAAGCTGGGATTTAAAAAAAGAAGAAGGAAGAAATAAAGAAAAAAAGCTAAGGTTAAAGATAAGAATTCCTGCAAGATATTCAAACAGTAAGGGTTGGTAGCTAGGGTGTCATACCTAGGGCGTCATTTGTCCCAATAAATGCAATACAGAGTATTAAGTTATACCTGGCTTCCACCCAGGATTCATAGAATAAGCATATAATGCATTAGATTTCTTTCTCATTAATAAGAGTCTAGGAGAGGTAGGCAACAGGCTTTAGGCAGTTTTTTATTTTTATTTTCTTTTTACTGTTGAAGAAAGGTATTTAAGCTTTTAGAAGGTGGATGGAGTTTGGAGAAATTTACTGTCTTCTTAGAAAATACGTATTTAAAAGCCCTAATACAGGAAATCTCTTTAAGGAAGCCTATTTTGTGCTTAGCATCCTGAAATGGATTTTTCAAACTATTAAGCAAGATAGAAGGTCACACTGACCCTTCGTTCCAGATCATCCATTCTATTCTGGACATGGTTTTTTCAGATCAAATTTGGGCACTTACGAAACAGAAGGAAGGCCACAGCATTTATCGACTCGGTGGGTCCCAAACACAGGAGAGCAGCCTGATCCACAGGGAGAATTAAGGCAGCAACATAAACATGTGTTACCTATGAAATTACATTTCACTTTTGCCATTCTCCCAAAGAGAAAAAAAAAATCAAGTATTTCTTCTAACTGGAGAGATTTTCCTAGGGTTACTTTCTCATGTTATAAAAGTAGCCAGCCTCAGAAGCTGGAATTCCGTAAGTCATATTCCCAGCACATTATTTAATAACCTGCTTCGTTATCTGGATCTCACAGCAGAATGTCAACCATGTGACCAGGGACGGTGTCTGGCTTGCTGGTGTGTCTTCTTAGAGCTTTTCATAATGTCTGATATGTGGTAAGTATTCTATATTTGATAAACAAACAAGGTTTGATGAGACGTATGGAGAGTAGATACCATGCCTAGAGATAGTTGGAATATTGTAGAACTCACGATTTACCCAACACTGCTTAGGAATCAGTACAGATAAAAATATGAAGCCTAGCCATTTGACTATATATCCCTTCTAATTGTCCTTTCATTAAGAAGGGTCTCATACTTAAAATAGGCTATTTGAATTATCAACATCTAGGCTTGGTTTCATGCTGAATGACTGGCTATTTTTTGGCATGCCTCCCTGAAATAAAAGTACTCAAACCTCAAGATCACAGCACTAGAAATATGTTCAGGAAAAAAATTTAAAGGAAATTTCCTAAACTAAGTGCCAGGAAAATACAGTCGAGGGGGAAAATTTTCCCCACTGGGCAGTATATTGTTATCAGAAACTGGAAAATAAGCAAAGTGCATTTGAATGTAAAAATTCACTCCTTTCAGTCATTCTAAATTTCAAAGGGTGTATAGGAAGAAATTCAGACCTTGTGGATTGATTTTAGCGAGCCTAAGCAAAAACTGATTTAGGAAACCTACACTTGATTTAGCCTGGAATGAAACCTGGTGCAGCAGGAAAAGGGTATACCTAATAGAAAGCACTAAATTGATGCTTTAATGAACCCAAGAAACAGAGAAATAAATTTGTCATCATCTCCCTTTACATTGGGACGCCTAGGTGGCTCAGTGGGTTAAAGCCTCTGCCTTCGGCTCAGGTCATGATCTCAGGGTCCTGAGATTGAGCCCCGCATCGGGCTGCCTGCTCAGCAGGGAGCCTGCTTCCTCCTCTCACTCTGCCTGCTTCTCTGCCTATTTGTGATCTCTCTCTGTCAAATAAATAAAATCGTTTTATAAATAAATAAATAAATAAATAAACAAACAAATAAATAAATAAATAAAATAAAAAATGCACAACTCCAGTTTTCCTCTCCCTGTGTCCACCCGGCTGTGAGTCTGTAGCTCCTGGTGTACGTGGGCAACATCTCTTTGCCCTCTCCTGCTTGTATCTCAGGAGAACTTGTGACTTCCTTTGAACAATAGAACAAAGAAGATGCAACATTGTACCAGTTCCAAGTCTATTATCAAGAGGCTTTGCCTTATTCTGTTCCTTCTCTCGGAACTTTTGCCTCTAGGGCGTGAATCAGCTTGGGCTCTCCTGCTGAATGTTGGGAGATCATGTGGAAGAAAGCCAAGGCACCCCAGCTGAATGACAGTACATCCCAGCAGCAATTCCGGAGTGAACTCAGTCAATACATCCAATTCACGACCACCAACCTGACAGCTGGAATAATGAACAATAGTGAATTTTTGCCCCAAAGTCTTAAGGTGTTTTGTTTGTTTGTTTGTTTGTTTTTGTTTTTCTGGTTTTGTTTGTTTTTTACCCAGCAATGAAAAACTGATAGTTCATCCGATAGCTATAAAAGCAGTTCAAGCTGAAACATCAGAGTATGACCATTTATCACCTGTGATAAACAAGAATTTCATACACAGGGTTTTTGCTTACCTGGAAGGCTGAATTGTACAACCTTTTTGAAAGGCAACTCAGAAATATGTATTAAATTTTCAAATATGCCAGCTATTACTCTTTTTGGATTTTATTCTTTTTAGGTAGGGGGCAGAGGGAGGGAATCATAAGCAGACTCCATGCCCAGTGCAGAGCCTGATGCAGGGCTTCATCTCACAACCCTGAGATCATGACCTGAGCTGAAATCAAGAGCCAGATGCTTAACCAACTGAGCCACTCAGGTGCCCCTTTGGACTTTATTCTTAAAAAATTATGTAAATATGATGTTGTATCAACCTCATTTATAATAAGTGGATAAAGTTAGGGAACTAAATTGAATTCTTTTTTTACAAGGGAGGAGTTTTGAAAAGATACAGTGTATCCACACGATGAAATATGTGTATTGACACGAAAAGACTGTCATATCATTTATTGTTATTAAATTTAAAAAGCATACAGAGAGTATAAATAGGATAATTTCTTTTTCCTTATTTAACAAAAAAATCTCTGCATATAGAAATTGTATAAAAAGATGTGTCAAAATATCAATGATTATCTCTGGGAATGGGATTACATGTGATTTTCCTTTCCCATTGACACATCTGAATCACTTGCCGTGAACCAAATTATTTATAACTTCTAAATTCTGAAAAATCAATTCCAGTTTTTAAGTAGCTTTATACTTCATTATAAGCTACAGTATCAAACTCAATTGACCTATTTGATGACAAACATAGGTGGTGACAAAAAATGAACACATTTTTAATTTTCCAAAGAAGAACATTCTTCTGAATAAAGCAATACATTCTAGTTTTAAATGAGTATAAAACTTAGAGGTTTACTTTTTTCCCCAGAAATATCACATGGAAAGTTTTTCAGATATCATGAAAATATCATGAACTTAACAATATATTAATAAATAATTTTTGTGTATTTCAAATAGAGATGATTGTCCCAAAAGAATTAAGGAACATTCATCATGGCAAAAATTTATTTTTCCATTTTAATCAAATCAAGAGAAACTTTTTAGGTATTTTTAAGAGGTCTGGAAGTGAAGACAGAGCTGGTCAAAATTAATCAAAAACAAAAATGAAGTGCCTACTGTGTACAAGAATTATTTTGGTTGGAATAGACAGAATAACCAATCCAAAAGTCTTTATTTGTATTACATTACATAAGCAAGTAAATTTACTTGTAATGTAGGAGTCCAAAAATTAACTCTTTTCAGATGTCTGACCCAGGAGTCAAACGTGACCAGGACCGAGTTTCCCTGTTTCCATTTCTGAGTGTTGGCTCTATAGTCAGGCAGTCCCTCTCTAGTGATTGCTTCCAAGATGGCCTCCAATATACTTCATCATTTAGACCCAGTGGGAAAAAAAGAGTGTTTTTCCCAGAACAGTTTTAAAACATTTCCTGATGTGGAATCATGTGCCCAACCAATTACTGTTGCCTGGGAGAGGAAATATGCTTGTTGTTTTAAACTAGCAGTGGGGTTAAACCCATCAAATCACATTGCTCGAGAGCAGAGGTAGAAGGGCTTCCCTAGAGGAAAGTAAATATTGTATCCAGAGAAAAGTGAACGAATTCTGAGTAGCAAGATTAATAATGTTCACTATAGCCCTCTAGAAGATTATTTAGACAATGCAAAGAAGCTTAAAACGCATCCCTAGCCACAAAATTTATCACATAGAGTGAGGAATAAACCACAGATACATAAAAAAAGAGTTGCAGTGAAAGATTAATAATACTATAGGGTAAATTAGTTGTACAAATAACAAATGCCTCTCAGAAGAGAAAACATTGGTGCTCTGTGTTTGGATAATTAGCCAGACATCATCCCTTCATTTCATGGCTCTAGTAATAGCATGATGGTTTAAAATATTCCTGCCCAATCTAGGGTTCTTTGGATTCCCAAGTTTTCAACCACATTATTAAGTGATTAGGCTTAAGGACTTAGACCAAAGATCTGAGGCTTCGAAATAATTTTCCTGTGATTGCAACAGAGGTAATAGTTTGGTTACCTTTGAAATGCTTTTCCACTGGGTTTCGTGTTTTTCTTTTTTTATGGAACATATATAATGGAAAACCTCCTTGTAATTATTCCCCAGTGCTGAAACTTTAATCTCTGTCATGTAATTGAATTACTCTCTGCAGCCAAGTGGCTTTTCTGGATCCTCAGCAGGCTAACAACATCTAAATATTGATCATTTCTTGGGGCAGGGAGGAGAAGTTATGTATATGATGTCTTTCTCTCTCTCCTCCTCTCTTTTGATAAGAAAATTATTTCTCCTCAGTTTCCAATGACATTTATTGTGAACCTCTTCAGAAAACGCTACTTGGTGAATATTCCAACATTTATGCATTGAACAAATACTTATTGAATACAATTGTGTGCCAGAATATAAGGAGTTGTATTTAAAGCTGGGTATATAATGGTGAACAAAAGAGTCATAAGTCTCTGTCATCAAAAAGTTTAGAAGGCAGAAAATAAATAAAATAAATAGAAAATAAAGCAAACCAAAAAGAAAAAACTGCTAACATACCTAATTATATCTTGTTATAAACTGTGAAGTAATCAACAGGATATAATGATAGGACATAATAAGGCCTGAGGAAGGTGGGATAGGGAAATCTATTTTGATATGATTGTCATGGGACCTCTCTGAGGAAGTGACATTTAAACCAAAACCTGAAGGATCAGAAGGCACATGTGAAGAGTGGAGTAATACATGTTCTATGTAGGGGATCAAGAAGAGTTCCCTCTAAAGGAAAAAGTGTAAGCAAAAGTTCTGAGGTATGAATGAGTTCACCATGTTTAAGGGACAACAGGGAGGACAGTGTGCTGGGGCATCGAAGGGCAAGTTAGAGGGAGGTATGAGATGACCTTGGGGAAGTCAGTAGAGATCCCATCGTACAATGCTTGGGAGGCCTATGATAAAGAATTTGGATTTTACACAAACCCTAAGAGAACACCATTAATGAGTTTTAAGCAATGAAGAAATATGATCTGACCTTTATTTTTTAAAACAAGGCTTTTGTCTGCCCCACAGTGAGTAGATTGAAAGAGAGGCAAGAGTAAAAATGGGAAGACCAACAAAGGAGCTGCTGCTTAGCCATGGCAAGGAGAGAAATGTCTGATTTCAAAATGGAAGTAGGAGGTAGCAACAACAGGGTGGGATAAGGGGTTGGACATGGAAGGTGACCAGAAGGGAGGTTTTCTGTCTTGAGCAACCAGAGAGGTGGTGGCAACGTCTTGCAGCTGGGAAGTCACATCGGTCGGAATCTTGGGGAGAAATAAGTGGTTCCCTCAAACAGGGTAACTGAGAAATGATTAATGGAGGAACTCTGGTGGAAGATGTAACAGAGTTTAGGGAGCCCATCGAGGGACGGTGAAGGACCCCAGGACTTGTAATGCCAGGAGCCCTTACCATCCCTGAAACTCAGAGAGAACGCAGTCATTGCTACACCTATAGAAGAGTGCCCCATGGAAACCTTGACCTTCCTATACCAACTCTGCCCAAGGCTGGCAGGAAGGGGCTCGGGGAACTCTCCAAACTCCTGCCAGTGGCTCTGCTGATAAACCTAAAACAGAAGCCAGACTTCACAGCTTGTCTGTGGCTGCGCTCCATCAAGGTGGCAGAGTGGGGTAGGGAAAGGTAGGGTCAATGTGAATGTACAAACCAGAAAACTACGTGGGGACTGTTTTGGGGAGTGGGAATCAAAGTCATGTTGTTGTCAAGTGTAAGACACACTTGAGACTGGAATTCAGAAGAGAGATTTGTGCTGGAGATTCAAACAGGGCGTCATCCCCAGCAGTGTGGGTTTGGAAGCAACTGGAGAGATACATAATGTAGACAGGAAGTTAAGGTGGGATTAAAAGGAAGGGCAGGGTGAGAGTGGGAGAGTCCAGTGTGCAGATGCAGAGTGAAAGAAAAGATTGGTTCTGAGAATCTAGAAAGGGAGGGGAAAACCAAAAGAATGCAGGGAAGGTAAGTGGGCAAACACATTGAGTGCAACTGAGAAGACAGTAGGATAAACACAAAAATAGGTTTTATCGGAGTCAGCGAGAGTAAAATATAACCCTCAATGCCTTTGTTACTTTTCAAAATTGTAAGACAAGCTTTAGTCAGTTTTACACATTTTATGGCAGTGGTACACTACATTTTTAAAACTTTAGGAAACAACAATCCATTTGGCATTTTTAATCACATCAGACTAGGTCCCCAACACAATCTAAGCAACGAATTCTACCACAAAGGAACAACAGGCCCAAATAATTTTGCACACAAGTGTTACCAACCCTTAAAGGGCAGACCACTACTATCTCATCCAGACCAATCCAGAGAACAGGAATGAGAGGTTGTATGATTTATTCTTCAAGGCTGTTACAACCTTGATATGAAATATAGATAGACAGTACAAGAAAGGGCAATTTGTAAGTAAAGTATAAGCAAATGAAATACAGTAATATAGACAACAGAATGCATCAAGACCAAGAAATGAAAGCAAGGGTGATTCAACTTTGGAAAATCTCCTTCTTTAATTCACTACTTGATTAGAGAAGAAAAAGCATATGGTTAGCTCAGTAGATACAGAAAAGTGTTTGAGAAAATTCAAGACATATTTATGATTAAATAAAATCCCATAATAACAATTAAAGTATTAAGGGGAACCTCTTTCCAAAGTGTTTATCTAGGGCTCCTGGTGGCTTAGTGGGTTAAGCCTCTGCCTTCAGCTCAGGTCATGATCTCAGGGTCCTGGGATCGAGTCCCACGTTGGGCTTTCTGCTCGGCAGGGAGTCTGCTTCCCCCACTCTCTGCCTGCCTCTCTGCCTGCTTGTGATCTCTCTCTCCCTCTGTCAAATAAATAAATAAAATCTTAAAAAAAAAGTGTTTATCAATCAAGGACAATACTGGAACATTCCTTCTATGGTCAGAAATAAGAGGAGGATGTCCATAATCACTACTACATGTAATATTGAGGAATCCAGCTCCAGGCCAAAATCTTAGGTGTGACTTTTCAGGCTCAACCATTGGGAATTACCAGGGCTTCATGTGGCAGGACTCATGGGGGAAGACTGCCCTCCTCACCACAGACTCGGAGCATAGTCAGCAAGGAGGGGCCTGCTGTCCCATACTCGGTGCCAGGTTCCATCCCAGCACTTTTTTAAATTTTTACTTATTTTCATTTTTTTATTATGTTATGTTAGTCACCATATAGGACTTCATTAGTTTTTGATGTAGTATTCCATGATTCATTGTTTGCCTGTAACACCTCATGCTCCATGCAGTCCATGCCCTCCTCAATCCATCACTGGGCTAACCCATCCTCCCAACCCCCTCCCTTCTAAAACCCTCAGTTTGTTTCTCCGAGTCCATAGTCTCTCATGGTTCATCTTCCCCTCTGATACCCCCCCTTCATTTTTGGCTTCCTTCTCCTAATGTCCTCCATGCTATTTCTTATGTTCTCCAAGTAAGTGAAACCATATAATTGACTTTCTCTGTTTGATTTATTTCACTCAGCATAATCTCCTCCAGTTCCAACAAAATGATGGATGCATTTTGATGCAAAAGCTGGATATTCATCCTTTCTGATGGCTGAGTAATATTCCATTGTGTATATGGACTGCATCTTCTTTATCCATTCATCTGTTGAAGGGCATCTCTGCCCTTCCACAGTTTGGCTATTGTGGACATTGCTGCTATGAACATCGGGGTGTCTATGGTCCTTTTCACTACATCTGTATCTTTGGGGTAAGTACACAGTAATATAATTGCTGGGTCATAGGGTAGCTCTATCCCAGTACTTTTATGCAGATCTACATTCCTCCCCTAGCAGCCTCCATTAAGAGGCCACCTTACTGGGGTTCCTCTGTCCAGGTCTTTCTCAGGTGACTCTGCCAAGACCACCTTCATGTAAGGGTGGTGACTGAAGCTACTTATCTCCACTCTGACTCAGTCCTCAGGACCATCCTAGCCTTTCCTTGTCTCCCTCCACCTGACCATCCTGGGTCCATAAATGGCAGGAGCCTGGAGCCATTTGGTGGGGAAAAATTAAACACTGGTGGAGCCAGCCTCCTTTCCTGTTTAGATTCTCACTTCTACTATAAGTGCAACTGGATTGTTACTCTAATTTTTTCCTGTTTTAACTGTCCACTTTGACATCTGTAAGTTCAGCTCAGCTCTTGACAAATATAGGACAAGAAGAGGTCCTTGCCAACACAATATACTCCCTATCTTCCCCTGAGCACCCCCCAAGAGGTGTAAGAGCTTTAAAACTGCTATTTTAGACCAACATGGTTGTCTGCATGAAAGAACAAGGAAAATCTATACATAGGCCATTAAAAAGAAGAAGAAGAAAAAGAAGGAGGAGGAGGAGGAGGAAGAAGAAGGACAACAACAACAGGAGTTTAGGAAGGTTGCTGGAATGAACATTAATGCACCCAAATCAATACCATTCCAATTATACACAAGCAACCAGCCAATTCGAAAATGTGGTTTTTTTTAATGTATTTCTTTTTTTTTTAAGGATTTATTTATTTATTTGAGGGAGAGAGAGAAAAAGGATGATTGGGGGAAGGGAGCAGAGGGAGAGGGAGAGAATCTTAACCAGGCTCCCCACTGAGCATGGAGCCAGATGTGGGGCTCAATCCCATGACCCTGAGATCATGACCTGAGCCGAAATCAAGAGTCAGACACTTAACCAACTAAGCCAACCAGGTCCCCTGAAAATATGTGTAATTAATTTAATTAATTAAAACACAATGTACAAATATAAGATAAGACAAAATGTTAAAGCATTACTGAAGGACACTGGAAAGGATTTAAAGCTATAGGATGACCTACAGTGTTTCTGGATACCCAATATAATGAATAGGTCAATTCTAACAAATTAATCTGTAAATTCCATGCAATATAAATAACATTTTCTAACTATTTCTAACTATTTTGTGGAATCAGCTCCCATGAGCTGATTTTAAATTTCAAAAGTAAAAGGACTAAGGATAGCCTAGAAGAGCGTTTTTCAAGTGTGAACATTTTGGGTATTGGGGTGGCCCATGAGGTCAAAAGTATTTTCATAAAAATGCTGAAACACTATTTGCTTCTTTCATTCTCATTCTCTCACTAATGTGCTGTGGAATTTTCTAGAAGCTACGTGGCAGGTAATTAATATCACAATAGGCCGAATGCAGAAGCAGATATGAGAATCTGTCTTCTATTAAGCCAGACATTAAAGAGACTGCAAAAATATAAAACAGTGCCATTCTTCTAAGCTTCCTGTTTTGGAAACTTATTTATTTTTCATTAAAAAATGTTATTTGTGTTCACATGCAATAAGGTTTAGTAATGTCACTTTTAAATGAATTCATCACTAAATATTTAAAAAAAACTTCTCACTTTCAATTTCTAGTAGAGTTAATATCAATGGAAAGAATCCACATAAACAAAGGTTCTTCGGAGTACTGAATAATTGCTAAGAGTGTGATGGGTTCCTGGGTCAAAAAAGTTTGAGAACTGCTGGTTTAAACAATATAAAAGAAGAAGAAGGGAGTAGACTTGCTTTTCTAGGTTTCAGTACTTATTGTGAAGTGAGAGTAGCTAAATTTAGCAGTAAAAATTAAAATGTCTAGTATTTACCAAGTTTTGCGGTAGAATATGAGGAATTCTCATGAGGCTGGTAGTTCAGTAAGTTGTTCAATCACTCTGGGGAGACGGTTGGCAGCGTGGAAGGTGTGTAGTATCGTTGAACCTGGCAATTCCAATTCTAGGTATAAAATCCTAAGGAAATTCAAGCACAGAAGGACAAGAAGAATATTAATTACAGCATTGTTGGTAATAAGAAAAATCTGCAAACAACCTACACGTCCCCCAATGGGAAGAGGAAGGGAACACAATAACTCCAGAGTAATGCTTATCCCCTCGAAGGGAGAGCAAAGAAATGCGGGGGGGCGGGGGGAGGTGGCGGGGAACAAGGGAGCTTTCTGTTGTATCTGCACGTTTTGTTCATGAGGGAGGGAGCACAACAGGGAGAGGAAGGGACGGTCTGTCAGAGGGAGAGAGGCCACAAGGCCAGCACTGGCTTAAATCTGGGCAATGTATACCTAGGACTTAGTTGTATTTTTTCTTCTTCTGAATGTTTAAAATATTACATAATAAAAACAAGTGAATGGGTCTGCTGATTTGAGATCAAACATATTCATTTACACTCCTGTTCTTTAAAATGCCCACAATGAAACTGGTTGTCTATAAAGAGAATGGTAAAAATTTAAATCCAGGTACAAAGTGGTTTAAATACACACCACAGTCTAGCTCTTCCTAACACCCTGAGAGTGTTAAAGGAAGTTTCATTTGTTGTGAGTTTTATAACCAAGCTATTTTGAGAAATGCAGTCGAAGCACAGAGATCAGAATATTTCAATCTTCTGGTGCTTCTTAGGAGATGCCATATGTTGAAGGAGCTGTTGGCCAGAAAAACATCCGCTGCAAAAGTGCACCCAAGCTTCTGGGGAGTCGGCTTGTGTAACTGATTTCTAGAATGAACTTGGAGAATGGAGGTGACATCCAGAGTAGGCAGAGGTTATCTTTCTGTTCTGTGCTCACCTCTATTTTTAACCCAGGTGGACCTAAAGATTATCAGCCAAAAGAATGGGTTGGAGGAATCAACCAAAGAGTTTTGGTCTTGGTTTATTCCTTAGGATAGCAGGGCACCAAGTAAGGGAGTTTCATGGATCAGCATTCCCAGTGCCCCAGCCCCCAAATTTCTGGATGGCAGAGTAGCTCATAGCTAAGCAGCAAGGCAGACAAAGTATAGACTATAGCCTCCTTGCTAGGGTTGAGGAAAAGAGACAAGACTGAATTAAGACAGCCTCAACACTCAACAGGAGACGATGTCCAGCATGGATAAAGTTAGTTTTAGTTATCTAGCACTGCCAAGTACTTTTCCATAAGAGAACACAGAAGACTCATTAAGGAAATTCTTGGATTCTTGTCATGACATTATGGAGATCCCTTTTAGTTTTATAAATGTAAGTAGAATATACATCCATTTTTTTTAATTGGCCTTAAGGATCAGAACCTTCTTTTGATTTGATTGAGATGGAGAAGGTAAGTAAATTTGCTAGGGTGTCAGATAGGCTCCAGGGAAGAACAGGATGAAGTCCATGATTCCTTCTCTTTAGATGTTTGAAATTATTAGGAATTCTGATGTTTTACGATAATATACATCCAAATTCTCTCATAGGAAAGGATCCTAAAGACCTCAAAGTAAATGAGAAAAATAAGAACCTGTCTTTGTGATCCTTGCTCTATAGAACATCTAGTTCATCAGGGACAAGGGATTTAAGACAACTCCAGATCCAGCCACCTTGTGAATGTGAGCTTATGAGTAAAAACCAAAATAACTGTACCCTCATGAACTGAGTTGGAATCAAGACCAGGGAGAGACAAACTTCAGATGCAACACAATCTCAGCAATGGGAACCAATGAAGCCGAACACCAAGGCCAACTCGTGGGCAAGTCACATGCCTGGCATCTGTAAGCAGGAAAGGACACTTAACTGAGACCAAGTAAGCTTCTCAGACCTTGGACATTTGGGATGGGGGATGGTTTGATGCTGGATTTCCTGCTAACATGAATATGTGGAGCGGGCACAATCTATTGGAATATAGAAGAAGAATTGTCATATTTGCACCCCAAACTAGGGAAGTGGGCCATACTGGTTACACATATGTAGCCCCAAAATGTCTGTAAAACAAACCATTTTGAGGACATAGTACTGTAAAGGTCTGCAAGTGGTTCTAAGGAAGCATTGTGGAGTCGGTCTTAAAAAAAATCCATGGGAATCATTGTAACTGACGAGAATAAATACAGTTCATAAATGATTATGTATTGCTCGATAATTTTATGTTATGCACTGAAAATATTGCATGTAGAATTATACTGATTTTACCTCCAAAGAGTTGCTATGAGTAATTCTGTACAAAAGTTTTAGAAGCCAAATTTGTCACTGGTGTGAAATGTAGGCATTTTAGTTCAGATTGTAAAATTAAAATTTAAAAGATAATGTTCGGATTCTGCAGAGGAAATGTGTAGCCTTCAACACAGTATTCTCAAGTATGATACACACCAACCAGGCACAAAAAGGTTGAGCCAAATATTATGTACACTTAAACAATATAGTGGAAAGCCTGTAGGTAATTGGATTGCCTTTTACCAGCTTGGAGTAACAGCTAGGGCCAGTGACAGAATTTGGGGGGACTCCATGAAAAGTCAAAATGCAGGACTCATTGTTCAAAATACAGGGGAAAAGTCCTGAAGTATAGAGCTGTTTCATTTCTTCCAGGGTCTCTCTTGATTTGTCATGGTGATTTTTCTTGGCTTTTTTAATCAATTTTTTTTGTATTAATTTTCTATTGCTGCATAACTAATTGCCATAAACTTAGCAACTTAAAACAACACCTGTAAATTATCTCTTAGCATTTGTGGGCTAGGACTCCAGGAACATTAAGCTGGGTCCTCTGTCCAGAGTTTCATAGGCCTCAATCTCTGTGTTGGGTGGGGCTGGGGTCCCATCTTTCAAGCTCACATTGGTGTTGGCACAACACATTTCTCTTCAGCTACAGAATTCATGGCACTTGAGGCCATGCAGGAGACAGAGCTTCTCACTTGTAAATTCTCTTGAAATTGGGTCACCTGATTAGGTATGGCTCGCCTAGGATAATCTCCCTTTTTATTAACTTAAAGTTAACTCATTTGGGATTTTAAGTACATCTGCCAAACCCCTTCACCTCCAGCATATACTATTAGAAGCAGATTACAGGTCCTGCCTACACATAACAAGAGGGATTATCCAAAGGCGTAGGTCACTGGGGATCATCTTAAAATTCTGCCATGAAGTATTTTTCTAAGAAAAATTAAGAATTTATATGATTCACATAAATCTTACTGTTCTTCTTTATACTGCGCAATGCCAGTTTTAAGTACTACTAGAAGAACATTTACTTGTATGTGGAATCATCAAAATTACACAATTGTTATTTTGTAATGTTTATGTGTATGTGGATAGTGGAAACACTGCCCCAAACCAAACTAACTCACTTCTTGATACTTGCACATTTTATAAACACCCTCTGCCATTGGCCTACTGATGAATAAGGAATAACTGAGAACATAAGGAACTTGGAGTTGCTCTTTCTCTTTCTGTATCCTCGTTTTCAGAACAATTGGTTGGCTAACACAGGGAAATAACATGAGTGAGAAAGGATATGAGGGGGTTCCTTGGTCATTCATATTTCCTAGAACTCCACCACCTTCTTTCTGTGTTTGAAGCCACTTCTTGTTTGAACAGAAGGACTGGCCTCTCAGGGCTATCAGTACCTCCCCCTACTCAGTGTAGATGTAACACATGGATCTGGCACTGTTTTGAATTTCACTGAACTCTCACTGTAAGTCTGTTAGAATTCTGTGCTCATGGGTATCATGAACATTGTATGAAAGAGGGCAGCAGACAATGATAAATTTCATACTGTGCATATCTGTTCTACTCACACATGCTCCACTGTCCCATCAGACTTGAATTTGTATGTTTACAAAACACAAATTCAAAGATAAGATGATTTAGAACTTCAAGACAGTGATAATAGAACATTAAAGAAAGTGCAGGGCCCTTCTGGTTATAGGGCCTTGAGTACAAGGAAATTGTGTTCTAGAAGTTGCTTAAGGTTGTACAGCTTCATAGGACATCTCTGACCTATACTACTTCCAATGAGCCATACCTGGTGCTGCCGTCACAGGCGTCAAGAATCTCCCTTCTTTTCTATAACTTAATTGGGCTCCTCGCCTCTTATTTGAGAACCCAACAATGGGGCATAGAATGGAAGATGGGGTTTCAATAGCAATTTCACTAAGGATAGGGAAGTATACTATTGAAATGACAGGCATGTTAGCAGTTAGGAGGCCAGTAGTTTTCATGCTCTCCTGTAATTAGAAAGACTCATGTGCCATCTGTACAGTTTCTGGTAAGAGCAGAGGTATCCATGAATCAGCACGACTGATATTACTGTGTCTCACTCTCAGATATCCTGTTCTTGAATGTACCTCCTACCTGGACCTGACCTGTACTAATATTACGAGGTAGTGAACATTCTTAAGAAAGTCATATTGGATGATGTCACTACTGCTGCCCTTTCACCATGATTGATATCTGTGTCCTTTCTATGTCTAAAAAGTAGACTGAGATGGTTTACAACAATAAAAAAATATGTACACTGTTGGTACAACCACTTTGTTAAACTGTTTGGAAGACTCTCCCAGAAGTTCAACAATGGGAATACCTGAATGCCCAGCAATTCCACTGTTACCAACAGAAATGTGTATGTTTAGTTAAAAATAAACACCTCTGCTAACAGCATGATTCCTAATGCCAAAATACCAGAAATAATCCAAATGTTCATTAACAGTAGCATATATAAATATATTGGGATGTATGAGCACAATGAAAAACCAGAAAACAATGAGATATGATAAACTACAACACTATGCCATGATATGAGTGAATCACAAACATAAGATTGAGCAACAGAAACCAGACACAGAAGTGTGCACATGGTATGGCCCTGTGGAACTAATCTAGTATTGGACTGTAGGATAGCATTTCCCTTTGTGATGGTTGGGTAAGGGGAGATTAACAGATGGAAGGGAGTGTGAGGAGGTTGATGGGGTTTTGTAATGTTTTATTTCTTGACCTGGATGCTATTACACAAAAATATTACTTAGGGAAATTCACATAACCACACTCTTATATTTGTGCACTTACGTGTATGAATATTATACTTCGGTATAATTTTGCATAAGACACATATATTACACAAAAATGTAAAGGGAGAGAGGGAGAGGGGAGGGAGAGAAAAGGAGGAAAAGAAAGACTAGAAACAAGCTAAAAAGTTAAGAGATAACTGTATCAGTAGTAAGAAGTAGTTACTAAAAAATTAAGTTTATATCAGCTTTCTGGAAGCTAATGTAAAATTTTGGATGATATAAAATGTTCTTTAGGAAGACTTCCCCTGGTATTAAGATTTATTCTGAAGCTGTACATTCAAGAACATAGAAAAGTAAGCAATTGAAATGTAGAGTGCTTCAGAGCATGGATGAGACAATTTTGGCTTGAGAAAAAATGTAAAGGTTGGTGTTACCAATAAGCTGACCAGTCAGGAAAAAGTCTGCATGTCACCAGATTTTGGGAAATAATGATAGGCAATATATCTTCCTAAGTGTCAGGGATTATGCTAATCATTAATTATATTTCATCCTTTAATCCACATACTCTTAAAAGATTATTGATTTCTCCATTGTACAGATGTGAAAATTGAGTCCTAGAGGGACCTAAGGTTATAGCAGGTGAGCGGAAAAGCCAGGACTCTTAACAGGTCAGCCTGGCCCTGGTCCGAAACATAAATGCCTTTGCTGTGACACAGACGATGAAATTCCCACATCTCTGAATGAGTTAATTCTTTGGTTAGTGTTTTCAGTGTAAATGTCATAGAATGTCATCCAGACATACAGTTTGGGTTTACTATGTTCCCCATTTGACACATGAAGTAGCATTTTCTAATGGAAACAATCCTGTAGTAGTTGGTGAGAGACTAGCAAACTCCCATTTCCTGGGGCCATGTTCCTTATCGTAATATGAAGGAGCTGAATTAAATGATTTGTAAAATCTCTTCTAGGTCCAAATTTCCTGTGAACTCAAGTTTTCTTTTCTGACAATAATTGGCTAACACTTTCAGCTGTTATTTAATACCACACCTGGATTCCTTGAGAGTGTAATCATATTCTCAGCATACAGACGAGTACCTCCTTGTTGATGCAGGAAAACAAACACCTGGTTTAGTAAAAACAACTGAATTAGAAGATAAAAACAGAAGATACCAAAATAATAGGGAGGGCTGAAACACAGTGTAGTTTTATAAAGTTCAAAATTAAACTTTTATCTATTTATGTTCTTGCTATCCACTTGGACTCTGGATATGATAAAAATAATGAAGGAATACTAACTTCCTTTTATATCAAGAGCCTTTCAGTTTTTCTATGGCAATGAGAGAGGCTATAGATATGGAAAACAACTTTAGCTTCCTTGTCTATATTAATACTTACCTCACAGGATTCTTCTGAAGATGACGCCAGATACTGGAAGTCCTTCATCAACTGTAAAGTGCTATTCAGAGTCAGGAAGTATTAGTGTTAATGACTATGGAGACCACATCATCAAAATACTTAAAAAAAAAAAAACCAAATCTATTTTCCAGTGAAAAGCTAGGCCATAATTTTAGTAAAATCCTACCTCTAACACTGGTTCTTAGAGATTGACAGCATGAACTCATGCTGTGATCAGTGAACTAGGAAGGGAGCACAGTGAAATCATATATTCCAGAAAAAGAGTCTTAGGACGGAAGTTCCATCTGAAAATAGAAGTTCTGTCCTCTTAAATACTTGGCTTCTGGCTATTACAGAGAATATCGGGGATAGGGAGTACTTGGCTAACAAGAAGCCAGTGTTCATATTTCGCACCTTCTTTTCAGAAGATTAGAAACATTTTTTCCCTCGGGTTAACAAATGCAGTCCCAAAGTACTTGGAAATATTCCTAAGAATTTTGGATATGTAAGCAATCATTTTTAGACCAAATCTTCTGACAATAGGTTCCTCCACAGCTAAAGCAATCCATTATTTTTTATGTCATTCTGAGTCCAGAATTCAGTCCCAATTCACTCTACAGGATTGACACCGAAATCACAAGTAATGAAGTACAGTACTCCAGGCAGTTGTTGGGTGTAAGCCCTGAAATTAAACAGTTTCCCCTTAATAAATCAAAAAGAAAAACTCTCCAAGGTTTTTCAGGAGAGAATAGATAGCTAAAGGAGAAATCTTTGGGTAGAAGAGAAGGGCTGTCCAAGGGCCCTCATTTCTTCTGTCTTTCAGTATGTAGCCACTGGGAGTATACTGCTTGCCCATTAGGATTTCAGCTCAGTTATGAGCACAACCCAATCCATTTCCTATTGCTCTTAAGCTCAACTAAAAGATCTTTCAAAAAGAACTATATTAAAACCAAGAAGAAAACAAAAAATAAAAGAACAAAACTGGTAATATTCTTAGTTGTCAAGCTTACAAGTCTAGGTTTCTGATCCTACGGTAACTTATCTCCTGACTCATAGACCTTTTACATTCCACATTCTTTCTTTATAATACATGACCTCAGCTGTTAACTTGTCTTACTATTACTCGGAAACTTGGCGAATCTCCTATCCTGGTCTGTTCCTGAACAAACATGAATATTCTTTATTAAAACCTAAACCTTTTGATTCCTGTTGCCAAGGATTCCCCTGTTCAGTTACAGTATCTGATCCTAAAGCCAAGTCTCATCTCTTCCCAACTCATTCTCAGTTTTCGGTTCTTTTATTATGACTGATTACTCACAGCTCCTTCCCCACTATTTGCACCCTCACTTCCAAGGTATATAGAGGGACAAATGTCTATGTGCATCTACTATAGAAAGACCTGAAATATCCGGAAAGAAAAATTAAAAATAATTTTTAAAGACATTTTTAAAGCAAATAGTCCAGGCCACCTAGGTTTGCTTTCTTATTTTCAAAAAATTTGTATTTACTTATGCCCTGGCTCAGAGTTCCCTTTCTTAATGAAGGGGAAGGAAATTTTGCATCCCCTTCTCCTTTCATCCCCTTTTCTCACCACCGCCAAATACTCTGCACAAAGCTAGATGCCCCACTGCTTAACATTCTGAGAAGGACTCCTTCTTCTGTGTGGTTTTGTGGCTCTGCTCTCTGTCCTAAACAGTCTTCTTCCCTGGCTAGAAGTTTTGTCCTGCTTTATCTCCATGGCCCTCTTTGCCTTGTTTTGGAAGGAAAGACCATAACCTTCCCTTAATACACAATTTTGCAGCAAAGACTTTTACCTGAATTTTCTATTTTTTCTCAAATTAATACATATTATTAGTATAACAGAGAAGAAGTATTTGAAAAATAAGGAAGTAATTATATTCCTATGGCTTGGCACTCCAACCTAATGATGCTCATCCTGAAATCTGTTATTTCTTAGCATGACAGGTAAATTTCTGGAGAAAATAGCAAAAATGCCTTGGTCCTTGATGAAGCATGTTTTCCTTGCATTGTTTTAGGTTAAAAATGAGAAGGATCCAGCAAGTACTGGCTCATAAATTGTCATTCTGTACAACTCCAAATATCTTAATCCAAATTAAAATATAAGTAGCCTAAAGGATGGCTATATCTCTGTGCCCAAGGACAGCTTATGATCAAATGTAAATATTGTTTATCTTATTTATATGTTGCTTTGTTATTAAATCCCTTCGTCTTTCTAACTACGGTGTGGTTAAAAGTTTATGATCTTTAACTCTATGTTTACAGCAAATAAAAATGTTTCCCAAATACAATTCCATAACAAATGCACCGCTTTTATAGGCAGAAAATAAAAATTGAGATGAGGAGGGGTGGCTCTCTACAGAAAGCCAGAAGAAGCACAAGGCAGAAAGTTCAGTATCATTGTTCTTTGTATCTGAAGCTATGGACAGCATGCATATGACTGAGGGAAACACCAACGTATTGTATGCATCTGCACAGTCCTCTTTGAATCTGTTATGTGTAATAGTTCAAAGGACTTGTCATTCGTTGACAGCTGCCTCCTAAGCTGGAGTATTAATATTACACCGAGGTAGGTCCTAACATTCTATTGCTCACTGCTTCTTAGATCCTCTCCCATTCAGCTTTGTCCACAGCAGTCCAGATACCTATGCTATTCCAAAAAGCTGAATTGCAGTAGCTTAGTTTTACAAACATTTAAATGACAGGTCTCCCTTATTTAAGAGCCTGAAATACTATTTCATATTTCAATGATTTTACTCCTGAAAGAATGTTTCAGGAGTAGTACCTATTATGATATTCTTAAAAAACTGAGCTTCTAGGTTGTAGAATTAAAACATGAAGTAGAATTTGAAGATAGGTTGCAAGTAAGAAGTACTAAATGCATGAAAACAAGTATTTTTCACTAGAATTAAGCTATTAAAACATCACAATTCTAGAAATAAATACTGATGGAGTAACTCGAAGAGCACCTTACTTAGCTACTCAGTTTTGTAATTTAAAGTGCATTAATGCTTTAGTCTTTGTTGTACATCAGATAATCTGAATTAATCATTTTTCTCATCTATTCTCATCACAGGCAATGACTTACTCCTAATCAAATAAAAGTTGATTTTTAAGGAGTTATTTCTCTAATGATTCTGACATTACTGCTTATATTTTCCTCTTCCATTGTAATGAAAAACTGCTAACAATTTACACACCAAGCTGATATCTAGCTACAGTACCTAGCATTAAATTACTTTGATTTTCTGAGATGATACACTAGATGCTTTATATTAACTAAAAAATTAAGATCATAGCCATTAGCCATTAAAAAGCATTTCATATTTCAAAACTTTTACTGGTGTAATTTCTGTGCCTTCAAGAAATTATTTCAGTAATTTATAATATTCTAAATGTCATAAGCACATATTGGTGCTCATTTGTAAATTAAAATACTCTATTGTTTCTATTGCTTAGGTCTTAATTATTATGCTTGGCATTTGAAGCTCCCTACAATCTGGGACTTTTCTTACTCAACAAATTTCCTTTCTACCACTCTGTAGCATGAATCTACCATTCTAATCAAGATATTTTCACAGTCCCATGAGTACATTATGCTCATTCCCATATTTCTTTTATGCACATTATTTCTCAAAATATAATATCCTCATCTCTTACCACCTTTCTAAACTTTATTATTATCATTCAAAAGATAAAAACTACATACTTATTTAATTACTTACAGAGGAAGGAAAATTAGGGCTTCCTCCATACATCCAAAAATATCAGATACATTAAAAATTGAAAAAATTAAAACATAACACATAAAAAATTACATGTAAATATTTGAACACAAAATAAGGTCTAAGTACACAACCAATGGAAGTAATTATAAAGAAATGATCACTAGATTTCCTAAAAACAAACTTTCATACTTAAAAATAACTATGGAACCTGAAATGACAACAATAAATTGAATTTCCATATAAGAAACTGGAAGACACCTTTCTTAGCTTCCTTCCCCAAATACTTCGTTGAACACCTGCAGGCTTTTTATACACACCAAAACAAAAATATTGTAGTCAAATAACCATGTTTCCAATAAGGATTTTCTGCTGCTTATTCTTAGGATTTTTATTTGTTTGACTGCTTAATTTTATTCCCTCCCATCGGGTTATTTTAAATGCATGGCCTTCATTAATTTGTTCAACGCATGCTTTTATCATACCCCAACCACATGCCAGGCTGTGCTAGATACTAAGAACATACTATACTGGTGGGTGAAACAGATACGGTCCCTTCCATCACAAAACTTAAGCCTAACAGAAGATAAACATTAACCAAGTAATCGCCCAAACTGCATTAAAAAAAAAAAGTACACAGCACAATGACGACATATAAAAAGGACTTTACCTATTGGGGATATAGGATGTATATGTATCTAAGATTTCCCTAAAGAATTCATATCTATATGAAACAGTAAGCTCTACCTACAAGGGCTGTAACTTAAACATTTTTGTACCTTTCTGCACCTCACAGTAAGTTCTTTGATATTTGTTAAATGATTTATTCCCATTAAAATCTGAGGTTATCCTTATTAACTAGCCTTCTTTTTGTAATGGTGTGCCTGAAGTCAGCTTTAGGATGACTGGTACTTTCAGACATACTCTGAGATACTTTAGAAAGGTATTTTTATTCTTCTATGATTAAACAACTTAAATCTTACCTAGATTATAAAGTGACTTCATGATTAATATTGTTCAATTTAATAAATACTATCTAGACATCAAAATAACATATTTCTTAAAAAGAATTACTCATGTAATTTATGTATTAAAATAAGGATTATTAAAAATTGTTTCACTAACAGTACACATAGATTATACAAAAATAAAATGTTCTTTAAAAGCACATATTTTCACACTGTATATCCTGGAAGTTTATTTATCACTAATTCGCAAATATCTTTGCATTGCTTGGAAATACTTAGTGAAGCGACTTCATCGTCTTCATCAAAGTGATCTGGTGTGCTGCTATCCAGGACATTAAGTTCTAGTTCTGACAAATTAGATGGCAGATAAGAACTCACTTGCGATGTCCGAGGTGACTGGCTTTTTTCTGAAGACTTGCAGCCGGTTCTTGTTTTAAGTTTAATAGGGATGCCCTGACCCCTCTTTAGAACTTTAGCATTATGCATACTGTTTCCATCTATCTGGTTTTCTTTCTCCTCAGTCCAATGTGATGAAGACAAATCACTGCTGGAGATACTAGACACTTCCTCCAAACTTTTATCTTGAACCTTTGAAATATGAGATCTTTTATAGGAATGTATTGGTGACCCAGCTGAAAAAGGTGGGCTAAGAATAGAACTCTTTTCACTGCTGTTTTTTCTTATGGACAATGTTCCTTCACTAGACTTACTTGTGTATGGATTATGTTTTGGTTTTTCTACCCTGGGACTGCTATCATGAGCTTGTAAAATTCTGCTTGTGTCCTCAGTGGTAGAGAAATCTTCAGAAGAGCAAGGGCTGGTGAAGTCATCGGAATACTTTAGTTCTGAGATGCTTTCAGAGCAACTATTTTTACTTGGTTTATCTTCACTGATATCACCTATAAGAATGTCATCACCGGTGGTTTTGACCTGTTTATTCTCCATTTCTTTGTCTGCTACAACTCTGTCAACAACTGCAACTTGCTGGAAAACACATGGACTTTGGACTCTCATTTCCATTTTTCCTTCCAAAATACTTGCATGAATAAACCCTTCCGGGACAATGAAATTTGCAGGCCTCACAATTTCTTCCAATAAACCATTATTTGTTCTATGTTCACCACAATCTACAGTTTTTTCAATTGCACATTTCAGTTTAGTTTCTTTAGTTGTGCTAGGGTCAGCAAAAACTCCACTGACATGCTTTGAGGTATCACTGTTTTCAGCAAAAGATGCATCTAATCCCAAACACTTATCTTTTGGCAGTTGGTGTGGCTTCCGATGTTGTTCTGCAAAGCTTAATACTTGAACTTTGGTAGATGGAATTCTGAGTTTTGCACCCAACATTTGTGCTTGCATTTTTCTATACTGCTCTCTTTTTTCATGTACTACCAACATATTAGGATTTGTCTGCTTTAAACGTAGTTTAAGTGTATTTGTTAAACCGTAAAGCAGCTTCCCCCTTGGAACTCTTTTGGGGGGGTTATCACTGTTCTTTTCAAAGTATTTACCTTTTTTGAGATTTTCAACTTCATTCTTTTTATACTGAAGATTCCCTGACTTTTCATTTCCCCCCATAGAAAGCTTATCCTTAGATTCAGATTTACATGTGCATTTGGCAGAAGGTTCTGGTGACTTCTTATCCTCAGTTCTATATAACCAGGCTAAGTGAGGATGTATTTGAGTAGGGCTTGCCACGGGTTGGTTATATAACACGGACAACTCAACCAACAAAGCATTTAACAAGGGCAGCTGCCTTATTGTATTAATTCTATTTTGTTCAGTTTGAGCATGATCTGTAGTTTGATCACTTGCTCCTGCATCCTGAACGTGCAGAGGATTTACGAGCATTGGAGGATTCTCATGTGTCCTAGAACCAGTATGTTTCAGAGAATCAGTATGTGTTGGGGCAGTTGCACTATTTTCCTCCAGAAAAATACCATCCAATTCCTCAGGTACATTTATTTGAGGCTTAATGGTGATTGTACCCTGTACAGGGGGCATCTTTTCTTGGGTCAAATGAGTGTAATACAGAGGAGGGGGGCAAAATGTGTTGGTTTCAATGTCTAACTCTGTGACTTCCTGATTTGGGGGGCTAATGCTCCTCACTCCACTAGAATTCGAACAAAAAGAGTTGGCTTTGCCATGCTTCACAGAAACCGTGTTACCAGAGTTGGTCTTACTGTGGAAAGCTCTTTCCTCCAAATGCTTCTGTGCCTTTGGGATTTTTAAACCCACGAGAGAGCTATCAGCGTCTCTTGTTCTTGGCTCTGAGTTTGGTTGCTGTTTTTCCCGCGGGGTTTGGGAACTGACCTCTACGCGCTCCACCCCACCTCCTGTGGAAGTGACTGGCCTCTCAAGATGGCCCAACAAGCTGCTTCCCAAATCAGTCAAGCGGTAGCCCAGAGCAATGTCGCCAATCCGCTCCCCAACCTGGTTATGCAGAGGGAAACTTCCTCGATGACCCTGGGAGCAGCCGGAGGCGGCCTGTCCCAAGACTTTGTGGGCGGCGGCAGCCAGAGAGATGCTACAGGCGCCCAGGAGCTGCGGGGCGGGAGTCGGACGCCCCGGGGGCAGCTGCAGTAACAAGGTGTAAAGCGGGGTCCGAAGGAGCAGGCGGTGCAGGGTAGCGGGGTGCAGGCGGAAGAGACAGGACTTGCCGCGACCGAAGCTGACCAGGCCGGGTCGGGGTTCCGGGGCTGGGGCGCCGGGGCCTTCAGGAGGGTAAACCAACAGCGTGGGGAAGTCCAGAAGGCGGAAGGCCACGGCGGGGCATAAGGCGCGCGCCGGCCGTGGCGGCGATGCCTCCTCCTCCTCTTCGGCTTCCTCTTGCTCCTCCTCCAGCGCGACCACGGGCCGCGGCGGCAGCCGCCCGACTTCAAGACGCACCCAGTCTACGAGCAGCTCCAGCGAGAAGAGCCGCTCGGATAAGGGGGCCGCCATTGCTGTTGCCCCTGGAGACGCTGCCGCAGTCTCCGGGAAGGGGAAGCCGAAGCTTGCTTCTCGCGAGAGACAGGGAGACCACCGCGTTCGTGCCTGCTCTCGCGAGACTTAATTACCACCCCTCCCACCCCGCCTCCACCCCCACCACCTCCCCGCGGGTCTTTGCTGCAGCTGCTCGGGGGATTTTCGCTGCTCCTTGTATTTTGCTTTCCAGGCTTATGTTAACACAATTACTTATAATACCGAGGCATGATAATATGATGGCAAGAAATCAAACTTATTTTTTTGTTTTGGCCACGTTTTTACCCATGCAGATCTCATGAAATTTTGAGGGCAGGTCCGTTCTGTCTGAGGAAAATTGAAAGTACATCAGGACTCCCTTTCCAGACCCGAGGGCAAAGGAAAGCCAGTTAACTCTTCAGGGTGGGTCTTCTCTGGCTGCTGGTCCACCCAAAAGGTGATGACACTTCTCTGAAGCGGCGCGGGAGCCTCTATCTGGGTAAATTATGGTAGCACTGAGACACATAGCGGGTGTGGTCACGTTTCCATTTGAGCGATCACCCTGTGTGAGATTAATGTTAATGGTTCCATTTAACAAAACAAGTGCGTATACACGTAGACACACAGTTGGGGGAAGGAAAAAGATCTTCAGGCACTCTTCCAGGTTTTCAAGGGGACGTACTACTCTCAGTAAGCTAGCCAGCCAGAAGCGAAGGCTGGTAACATGGAGAGCTTTGAAAGACTTAGTAAGGAATTTGGACTGTATTCTGCATAAGTCGTTTTGAGTGAATAAGTGTGATCATATCACTGTTTAGAAATGCAGTTATACAGGGGAACCTGGGTGGCTCAGTTGTTAAGCATCTGCTTTCAGCTCAGGTCCTGATCCCAGGATCCTGGGATCAAGCCCTGCATCGGGCTCCCTGCTGCTCAGGAAGCCTGCATCTCCCTCTCCCACTCCCTCTGCTTGTGTTCCCTCTCTCACTCAAATAAATAAATAAAATCTTAAAAAAAAAAAGGCAGTTATACAAATATGAAGGATGGATTCTTCTAATAACAAATTGAATTCAGAGCAATCTCTTGGGAGGCTGTCTCAGTGGTTCAGGTGAGAGAGTATGGTGGCCTGAACTTGGTCAGGATCAGCAGAGAGAAGAAAGAGGTGACAGAAGAGGCATTTGTGATAGCAGAATTTAGAATTGTGACAAGGAGTGAGAAGTTATGGGTAAAATTTTTTTTTGCTACTGAAGGAGAAAAAAAATGAGGCATAGATTTGATTTTTTTAAAGTTACTTGGGGTTTTTGGGATTGTAGAGTTTGAGGTTCCTGCCAGACATGATGTGAATATGTTTAATTTTAGACAGCTTTATAATTTATAGTTAAATTACATTACATCAAAGCTCAGAAGAACATTGTGAAGCTCAAGGGAAATTCAGAATTGGAGGGATTTGATGCTTTAGTGTGAAGACTGAGGGAGGTTTCATTGCAGTATATAAATAGAATATACTACTCTTGGCCTTAAGAATCTTACTAGCTACTTGCAGAGGAATCATTTATCAAGCGACATGCTTAATGGATAGATGACACAGAGCAATAAAAAGCAACACATTCACAAGTGGAAAGCAATGAGGTAGAGTCCATATGTGTATCCAGTAAATCTTTTGGGTAGGGTTAATAATGTGGAATATTAACACTTGCGTGTCTCCTGCACATACACACAGGGAAACCAGTGTCCTTCTTCTATAAGGACATTGCTTCTGTAATTTGTAAAGTTTCTACAGAGATAATATATTCCTTGCCCAGATACTCAGTATGATTGGTATTTCAGTATATGAATAATATTTTATAACTGTAAATAGTGCTAAAATTAGTAAGTGAAACTTTTGCTACAAAAACTAAAAAGTTTCAGTGTCCATAGACCATACATGGAGAAATAGTGCCGTGGCCAAGAGCCCCAATTCTGTAGGCAAACAACCTAGCTCAAATACTGGCTCTTTAAAAAAAGAAAAAAATACTGGCTCTTTGACCGTATACTAGTTTCTCAACTAATTGTGAGTCATTTTCCTCATCCAAAAAAATGAGGTATTTATAGTATCTAACTTATAAAAATATTAATATTATGTAATATTAGTATTATAGTAATATACATAGTATACTATATTTCTACTATTTAATGTAGTATATTATATAGCTTGGAAACTTGATGAAATAAATGCCATTTTACTTTTTAGTTGCCATATAGCAGACTTTTTAGTTTTGAAGCACTAAGCTATGAGAGTAATTTATCTGACATGGGCCTATTGTTTTCAATCTGTAAAAGTTTATATGCTCTGTACTTTACCTTTCATGTGGTAGCCAACTGTTTTTATTACAGGAAAAGGCAGGATGAGGCAAGAAACTATGGATTAATGCACATTAATGCTTTAAGATATAAATCTGCTATGCAATGTTAAGGAGTTTGAAGCTTGCTGTGGGGGTGGCGTGAATTAGGATGTTGGCAATGGTGTGGAGAGAAACACACTCAAGAAATAAGTTAGGAGAGAGATTTAATGGGACTGGTTGATTGGTTGTGAGGTGTGAGGGGGCAGAAGGTGAATCACAGGTTTCTACTTTAGGCAATTAGATTGAAGGGTCAGATGCAGAGAAGCAGGATTTTTTGTAATTGCTGTTAAACAAGGAAGTGGGAGAAGCCAGAAGAGAAAACTATGAATTTCAGTGTCTGATATGTTGAGTGTGATATACTTGTTACACACCCAGGTGGAAGGTAGAAGTTAAATATATGAATCTGAAACCTTGAGAGATCTGGGCTGTGGAAATACAGGTTTATAAGACATCAAGATGGAGATGGTAACCTAATTTCTTCATATAAGGCATAAATAATAAATAAATATGGCACTGAGACTTTTTTCCTTTTTTTTTTTTTAAATTTTATTTTTATTCTTTGCCCAAGGGGTACAGGTCTGTGAATCATCAGGCTTACATCTTTCACAGCATTCACCAAAGCACAAACCCTCCCCAATGTCCATAGCCCATCCACCCTATCCCTACCCTCCCACCCCCCAGTAACCCTCAGTTTGTTTTGTGAGATTAGGAGTCTCTTTTTTTCCTTTTTATGTGAGTTATCTCGGGACTCTGCAGACTGTAGGAATTTTGGCTTGATTTCTAAGGAATTAGGATCAGATATGATGCTGACATCCTTTTCTGGGGCAACAACTTTAAGGTGAAAAGAGACAGAGTCATTAACTAAGGGAAGGCATGATAAAACTAATAATTTTGAGAGGAAACAGCAGCTGGATTAGTGAAACTGATTGAGCTGTGAGTCTGGCTCTTTAAAGTACATTGTATCATAAGGGCTGTGGACCCAAAGTGAGGGATCCAGCAGATGGAATGGTTTAGCAGGAGTTGTAACAAAATGTCAGTAGTGGAATTAAGTAAGAGAGCAGCATCATATTTTGGGTGACTGGTCTACTTCAGGGCAGAAATGGGAACAGGTGGGAAAACGTCAGCTGCTGCAGGAGCAGGGCGGGGGGGGGGGCGGGGGGCGGCAGAAAACCACTTAGATGTCATGGTTCCATGGTTTACTCAGCTTCGGAAATGGAAGTTAGCTAAGGTGCTACTGAGGGAAGTGAGATGGACATTAAGTTTTATGGACCAAGCAAATACCAGTTAGGAGGAATCTGTAACTCAGGGACCATGACAATGCCCAGGACTTACTCTCGAAGCACCAACTACTAATTCCAAGCCCCATTAGTAAAGGCATTCTGCTGCCTGTAGACTTCTGGCTTAGTCCAGATTAGCTCTAAAACCTGATAGAACCACCTGTAATTGACATGGGCTGAGAGGCCCGAAGATGCCTGCCAGAAGGAAGATCTAAAGCTAAGTAAAGAGAGGGCCTGCAGGGAGCTAACTAGGGAGAAATGAAATCCAGTATCCTTTATTTAAGAATAACTTGACACAGTGCTTCTTTTCCCCCATTTAAAAGAATGCAATCTACAAAAAGCTTACAGCTAACATCATGCTTATGATGAAAAAATCGGAGATTTTCCACTAATATCAGGAACAAGGCAAGGGTGTCCCCTTCTACTACTGCTTTTCAAAATTGAACTGGAATTCCTAGCAATAAGACAATAAGAAAAGAAAAGGAAAGGAATATAAGTTATATTGATTGGCAAGGAAGAAATAAAACTCTCTTTGCAGATGACATGATCATCTATGCAGAAAATCCAAAAGAACTGCCAAACTCTTGGAACTAATAAGTGATAATAGCAACATTGCAGGTTATCAAGTTAATATACCCAAGTCAGTAGCTTCCCTGTATACCAGCAATGAACAAGTGGAATTTGAAATTAAAAACATAATACCACTTACGTTGGTACCTCCCGAAAATGAAATATTTAGATATAAATCTAACAAAATATGTACAAGATCTAAACCCTTGAGTGTCCCACAGGGTTAATAAGGTCAAAACTACAAGAAAATTTAAAGCTTGTTTTTCAGAGAAATGTTTCTCCCTAATCAGCTATTGTATCTCTTCAGACCCCACTAACAAATCCGTTAGCTGTCTCTGCGGAAGCCTGGACTCCGTGTCAACTGATAAGGCTCCAGCTTATGAACAAGCAAGACCGTACATTTCTTACCTGAGCTAACAAGCCCAAGACCCCATCCAGTTTATGCCAGTTCTCAGAGCATGCCCCTACCTGTCCTAAGATAACTTCCTGACATCAGGGGCTGAATTTTGCCGCCTTCTGATGTGAAGTCTCCACCCCAAAGTGGGGCATATGTTACATATATGTTTGCTTGGTAAGCATGCTCCATCTTTCTTAATGAAGAGTTATAAGTTTTCCCACCCATTTCATCAATATGTATATAGTCTCAACCCCGAGGATTATAAAAAACTTGTTCTCTCCGCCTTTGGAGAGGTGAGTTTGAGACTTGCCCTTGTCTGGCTGCCTCTCGGACATACTCTTTCCTTGCTGCCAACCCAATGTCTCAGTGATTGTATTTGATGTTCTGTTATAGATCCATATTGAGGACAACTAGAAAACTCTGACAAGATCAAAGAAAAACTAAATAAATGGAGAAATAGTCATGTCTATGGATAGGAAGACTCAATATTGTCAAGATATCCATTATTCCCAACTTGATTATAGAGTCAATGCAGAGCCAATCCAAATCCCAGCAGGTGACTTTTGTGGTTATCAACAAACTGGTTCAAAAGTTTAGATGGAGAGGCAAAAGGCCCAAAATAGCAAACACAGTATTGAACAGAGTTGGAGAACTGACATTACCCATCTTTAAGCTTTACTATAAAGTAAGTAAGACTTTATTTACTATAAAGTAAACAAGACAGTGTGGTATTTGTGAAAACACAGACAAATAGATCAATGGGACAGAATAAAAAGCCCAGAAATAGACCCATGTAACTATCATCAACTGATTTTTGACCAAGGAGCAAAGGTAATAGAAAAAAAAGCAAAGGCAGTCTATTCAACAAATGGTGCTGAAACAGCTGGACATCCCCACTGTAAAAAAAAGTACAACTTTCATAGAAATTAATTCAAAATGGATCACAGTCTTAAATGCAAAACATAAAACTCCTTGAAGGAAAATCTAGAAAATCTAGATGATCTTGGGTTTAATAATCACTTTTTCGATACAACACCAAAGTGATAAGCTAGACAAGCTAGATTTTATTAAAATTAAAAAAGTTTTTCTCTGTGAAAGACACTGTTAAGAGAATGAAAAGAAAAGCCAAATCCTGGGAGAAAATATTTTCGGAAGACGTATTTGATAAAGAACTGTTCATCAAAATAGGTGAAGAATTTTTAAAGTGCAACAATAAGAAAACAAGCAACCCAACTAAAAAATGGGCCAAAGACTTGAACAGACTTCTCACCAAAGATGATACATGAATGGAAAATAAACATGTAAAAGGATGCACCAGAATCTATGTCATCGGGAAAATGCAAATTAAAGCAACAAAGTCATATCACACATGTCTATCAGAATGACCCAAATCCAGAAAATTGACCAAATGCTGATGAGGATGTGAGAAGCCCGACTCTCATTCATTGCAGTGGGAATGGAAAATGATACCAGCCACTTGGGAAGACAGTTTGTCAATATCTTAAAAATGCAAACATGCTCTTACTATATGATCCAGCAACCACTCTCCTTGGTATTTATTTTCCCAAAAGAATTGAAAGCTTACAGCTACACAAAAGCCTGCTCATAGATGCTTATAGCAGGTTTTTCATAATTGCCCAGTGACAGTCAATCAACCAAGATGTCTTTAGGTAGGTGAGCAGAAAATTAACTGTGATACTTCCAAACAATAGAACATTATTCAGTACTTAAAAAAAAAAAAAAGCTATTAAACCATGAAAAGACATGGAGGAAAATTAACTGCATATTGCTAAGTGAAAGAAGCCAGTCAGAAAAGCTTTATATATATGGAACTTCAAAAACACTTACCTTGATATATTCTGTTAGTGGTGAAGATGACTTGGTTTTAATCCTCAGAATGTGTGCAGGGTTTGAATGTGGATCTCTTTTTTGTTTCTGGTCTTTTCATTCCCTTCCCTTTCTAACTTTCTGCATGGGGGAATTGTAGCTTTTTCTTTTATTCTGTCTTTAAATCCAGGATTGAGTTATGATCAGAGCCGTGTCATAGACATGTCCATGTGCTAACTGTCCATATGACATTTCCATGTCGTAGATATGAAATAGCTGTTTGTAAATAGTGCAAATAATCTAAAGAAACTCTTTGAATTTGCCCCAAAGCTCTACACTGCATTTTCAATTTTTATTTTAAACTTGCCAGAACTTGATACTGGAAATCCCTTCACTTAAGAAGGACAAAGAGAAAAGCTGGGAGGTGGCCGGGAGGGAAGGCAGGGCATGGGGGTTGGAGAGTAAGTAGGCAAAGGCACTACTAGTGATTAAAGGGGAAGTGGGGGCTAAGAGCCCACTCGGACAAATCTCTTCCAGAAAGGAATCAAGGGAAATCACGCAGCATTGTAAGGCTTTGAAAACATGAGTTCATTAATAAGCTCAGTGTTACAGAAGATTGATAGGAGTGGGTTAGTGAGAGCTCTGTGACAGTCCTTGGCAATTGGAAACATGGCCTAGAGGAATTGACATAGGCTTTGAAGTCTAGGGGTCCTGATTCCAATAGCAGCTCCTCCATTTCATAACCATGTAACTCTGGGACAAGTTCACCAACTCTGGGAAGTTTGCATCCAGAATTTCTCATAGATTCTCAAACGGTGGCATGCACGTTCAAATGTAAACTCGGGCCCAGACAATTCTGATGCACGTGTGTCTGCAGAAGCATCTGAAGGATAGAGTTCCATTCCTGAATCCTTTCTTCCTCCTGTTTATAACACTGTTAGGTCTTTTGGGCTTGACCACATTGTCAGGATGAATGTCAATAGCTGTTTCATTTAATGGAATTAAGTTTAAAATTGGATTTCTTTTAAATGACTACCCATATAATTTAGATTCTTGCAAAAAAAAAATAGCCAGCTGTTGTTTTTATAATTAGTAAGATACCTATCTTTTGAAATCTGGGAAATAAACCAAGTCTCGGTAATTTCATCAAGCAGCCCGGTCCTTCAGGAGGCTCTGACCATAGCTGGAGCTAGGTGTACACTGAACTCCCTAGGTAGTTCCAGTTCTGTAGTGCCTCTTATCTGTGCTCGCCAGTGGATTAGGTCCTTTATAAATTCTCTTTCTGTGATCCTCAGAGCAAGCCCATGAAATTATCGATATGCTTATAATGAAACCAACTTGGAGAAGTTAAAAACTGCACATGAGTATGAATTTACACAGCCACGAAGTGACGAGGCTGGCATTAAAATTAAAATTCAGTTCTGCCTGGTTAAAAAAAATACCCAACTTATGTTTATCCCAATAAATTCCCTCAGCTTTCTCGTCTATGCCAAGGAGAGTATTAATATGTAGGAAATGGACACTATCCAATTTAAAAGTGTATTTTGGGGTAGAGAGGAACAGTGAGATAATAGCACAAGGAAGCTAAGAGGAAAATGCAGAATGTCTTATGTTTCATGAGAGAACTGAGCCAGTGTGAATAAGTCAAGGACACGGAGAAAGGGGCGGGGGACAGGGGGCTGCTCCAATTAAGAATCTTAAGAGACTTAACCACCAAATGTCAAGCGTGGGCCGCCTTTGGTTTCTTAAACAAACCGCCTAAAACAAAGGCCCATTGGAGACTAGATACGATATGATTATAAACTGGCACTAGGTGATGTAAAAGAGTTATTGTTAATGTTAAGTGTGTTAATCTCATTAAGATTATTTAAGAAAATGTTTGTGTCTGGAAGAGATTCCAAATGAGGGTCTAGTATTGCTGGGTGAACAGGGAGACCCCTGGGCCCCGAGGCCACCACTCAGCCTGTCCGTGGGATGTCACTGGAGGCTCTTGGTCTTGATGCAAGAAAGAATTCAAGGACAGGTCAGACACTGAGTTGAGTGGAGCAAGTAGGAAAATTTATTAAAGTGAGAGCACACTCTCGAAATGTGAGAGCTGGCAATCTCCAAGGAGAGCTGCATGCCCCAGGGTTTGGGTCTCTCTTATTGATATTGATTAACTGGGGGTGGAATATTTCTTACTTGGGGAGGCGATTTCTTTGGGAGCAGGGTTTCAGGTCTTTTCTCCAATACTTGGTCAGGACCTCTGGCCTTCTTTGTCTTGGCCCCATCTGTTTTGATGCAGCTTCTTGGGCTTTGTCTTAAAACTGCTACCAGGACAGGTGTCTAGCTTTCCAGATAGCTAGCTGTGATGCCGCCTTTGCTGGCCTCCAGCCATCCTGTTAAACCTTCCCTAACTGCCCACTTGAACAGTAGGAATGGAATGGCATTGCATAGAATGCTTTATAATGCCTCCCAATTAAAAACAATTTTTTGGGAGTGGGTAAAGCAAATGTGGTGAAATCTTGATAATTATTGAATCTGTGTGATGGGCATAGGCAAGTTCATTATGTTATTTTCTATTCTTTTGTATTTTTGGACCTTTTCACAATAAAAAACATTAGAACGCTTTGCTTCACAAGTTTCTTACCAGATCAGCTGCCAAAGACAATGAACTTCTAACAGTCTATTCCTGGGAATATCAGTACTGTAGAAACTTACCACAATGTATAATAATATTTCTGGGGGAAAGTTCCTTTCCTTGCTAGAGTTGTGAGTTTCTGGACTACCCAGAATTAAGTTTTGATGGCTGTCCCAGCTAGCCACTTAAAATAAAGGGTATTTTAAGTAGGTTATATATAAATAGCATGCCTTCTATTTATAAAGCTTAAAGGCCAAGCATATTTGGAATTCCTTCTGACCTTGCCTGTTTCTCAGTGCCAGCTGCTTAAAGAGGTGGAGAGGTGAGCCTCAACTACAGGAATTTCCCTCTCCCCCTCTCCTTTGGTATGTATATATTATCTTTCACTTTATTTCCCTATGTTCCCACCCATTATTCTAGGGTAACAGGCACAATTTACATTTATTTATTTATTTATTTATTTATTTATTTATTTATTTAAAGATTTATTTATTTATTTATTTGACAGAGAGAGAGAGAGATCACAAGTAGGCGGAGAGGCAGGCAGAGAGAAAGGGAGAGGAGGAAGCAGGCTCCCCGCTGAGCAGAGAGCCCGATGTGGGCCTCGATCCCAGGACGCTGAGATCATGACCTGAGCCGAAAGCAGAGGCTTTAACCCACTGAGCCACCCAGGCGCCCCACAATTTACATTTAAATGTGTATTTTTCCCTCACTACATGTGTTTATCATGTCTCAATCTGTAATTTCAAAAGGGAAATTCAGCTCCTTTTGTTACCATCTATATCTTATCATGTCAAGTATACAGTGACATTTACAAATTTTAAATAACAATGAATGGCATGAAATAATTCACCCCTTAGCAACACAGGAACCTCTGAGATCAGATCCCAAGCACCTTTTTCATCTTTCTTTTCTGCCATCCAAACTGTTCTCTCATAGACATAGTTCCCTATTCTCAGTGCCAGATTTATGGGGTGCTTTCCCTCTGCCTCAAATAATCTTCTTCCATTTCTCCACAGGCCTCAACTTGATCCCTCTTTAAAGCCTAACTCAAACACCGCGCCATTTTTGAAATTCTTTCTGGAAGTCCTGGCCAGATGTGATCCTTCTTCGCCCACAGCACTAAATCTCTCTTGCACACAGTTTTTCCATCTTGTATTATTATTCTTACACATACGTCATTGCCCCTAGTTCTCATAAGCTCCTTGACAATGTTATTTCCGACAGGTAACGCCGTACCTTGTTTCTAAATACAGGATTTGTATATATTTGACATATTAATAAATGAAAAATATAATCCTTTATGTGATGATTGCATAAAACACAAAGTTTGCAAAATAGCCTGAGCTAAAAATTTGCAAAGCAAATATTTAAAAGAAAGCGCTGACTCCTCCCAATTTCTAGGGTTCTTCTCTGTGTGGAATAGTGTTTTATAGAAACCAAGGAGAAGCTCATAGAATGTGCTGGCTTTTTCAAAGAGACTGTACTGGGTTCAATTTGCCTTGGGTTTTGAAATTATGGTTGACTAAATCCAAAGCCTTAGGTAGTTAGATTAAAGAAAACAGGATTATGGACATTGGGGAGGGTTTGTGCTTTGGTGAATGCTGTGAAAGATGTAAGCCTGATGATTCACAGACCTGTACCCCTTGGGCAAATAATAAAAATAAAATTTAAAAAAAAAAAAAAAGAAAACAGGATTAAGTGCTCCTTTCTGCACACCAATCTGATGATATTCCAGGCCTCTCCGCAGCCTGCCTTTCTGTGCAGGCACTGGTGTGAACATTCTCTGAACACTGCTCAGGGCCCCACAGTCTGCGGGAGGGCCAGGAACCCTGCTGAAGCCACAGCTGAGCTTGTAAATGATACCATGTAATCGTGAGCTATGCCTTCTTTTAAACAATTATTCTTAATGTATGCAACCTCTGAAGGCACCTGTAATCCAGCCCAGCTAAAAATAAACTCCATGTTCATTTAGCGTGGATTCTCTTAAATCATTCCCTCTGCCCCTTGAAACGTTGCTCTGCTCTTTTGTTTCTCAACTCCCCACCTGCAAATGCAAAGCCTGGCATGCTGGGGCAGGACTACTTGCCATAAATAGAATCCAATATATAAGGGTGGCTACTCAACTCATATTTCCCTGGGCCCCACAGTAAAGGGGCGTGGTCATTCCTCACACACATAAGGATGCCTGCTGTCAAGGAAAGAGAAAATAACCCACGTTGACCAGGATGTGGAGAAATTGGAATCTTGTGCCCGGTGGGTGGAAATATAAAATGGTACTGTTGCTCTGGAAAAGTGTCTGGCTGATGTGAGCCGTCTGCATGGCACAAGAAGGTGATCCCCCACTGCAAGGCATGGGGCGCCGCCCTCCTGCAAGGTGAGGAGCATTGCAATGGGTATAGCATTAATCAACCCCTTCCAATTAAAAGCGGCTTGCAGCTCAAATAACGCATATTAATATGAATGGTAAGAATAGACTGGATTTGTTAAGCATAGGTTGGATTTGCTATTTGTAGATCCTGTATTATTAATCAACATAAATATATATAAACCTAGTTACCAGAAAATTCATAGTCTAATTATAAATAATTCACTTTTTCCAGGTATAATTAATTTACTCTTTCTATAGATAAACAGGCCCGAGTAGAGTCCGGGATGACTGCCAGAAATAGAGTCTAACTCTATGCTGTGCCTCCCCCAGGACAAGCGGCGTTTAGCCTTGGGTCTAAGTGACCTTGTGCAGGGCCCATAACTTTGTACAAGACTAGGAGTGACCATAGAAAAGAGCACAATACAGATAAGCAGAACAGGCTTCGTCTATCAATCCTCTGGGGAAAAAGCACCAGGTGCATCTACAAAGTTTCCTTTGACCAGTAAATAATCATCTTGGTTATGTCTTTGGTCATCCTTCGTTACAATGTTATAAATAAAGGACCCTGAGCCCTGAGTTTTCGGGAGACTCCTGAAACATCATCTGAGTCCGTCTCCTCATTTCATATCGCCGATGCCATCCTTTCCTTCGGGGACCCTGACTGTTGCTGGAGCTGGCTTCTGGCATCTGGCAGTGTTATGGACTGAACTCTGTCCCCCTAAAGTTCCTCCACTGTGATTGCTTGGAGATGGGGCTTCAAGGAGATAATTAAGGAAGTGAGGTTATTAGAGTAGAGCCCAAATCTGATCAGATTGGTGCCCTAAGAAGAAAATTATTTAGACACCATGAGTGCGTGTGCACAGAGAAAAGGCTGCACGAGGACACTGTGAGAAGGCAGCTCTTTGCAAGCCAGGTAGTTCTCACCAGAGACCAGACCTGCCTGCCTGGACTCCCAGCCTCCTGAACTGTGAGGAAATAAATTTCTGATGTTTAAGCTGCCCAGACCATGATATATTGACATGGCAGCCTGAGCTGACTAATACAGGTGATGCCTCAAGAAAATGAAAAATAGAACTACCTTAATGATTTTGCTATCCCACTACTGGGCATATATCCAAAAGAATGGAAAGCTGGGTCTGGAAAAGATATTTGCACACCCGTGTTCATAGAAGCACTAATCATAGTAGGCAAGAGGTAGAAGCAGCCCAAGTGTCTATCAGGAGATGGATGAATAAACAGAATGTGGCATAGCTAATAGAATATTACTCAGCCTTAAAAAGGAATGGAATTCCGGATTGTCTACAACATGGATGGACCTTGAAGACCTTAGGCTAACTGAAATAAGCCAGTCACAAAAGAACAAATACGGTAGGAGTCAACTTATTTGAGACATCTAAAGTAGTCAGATTCATAGGGAAAAAAACCCAGTATGGTGGCTACCTGGTACAAGGGGAGGGGAAAAAGAGAATTGTTGTTTAAAGCATGTAGAGTTTCCACTTTGAGAGATAAAAAATAAAAAAAAAAATCTGGAGATTTGTTTCATGATGATGTGAAAATATTTAACACTACTGAACTGCACACTACAAAAATGGTTGATGGTAAAGTAATGTGTTTCTTCCAACAAAATAATGTAATTTTTAAAAATTCACCAAAAAAAAAAATCTTAAAGGGAGTGAGGAATAGTCAGAGGAAGGGAAGATGAATAGTGGAAGACTCTAGCGGTGTAGACTATGGTGAAGCTTCTGCATCCCAGAGCAAATCTGATTAGTCATCTGAGCAGGTCTTCAAACACATCCAGTGAGCTTCTCCCACTGGCACCCCAGCTGGAAATATAGCTGTCACTGGTAGGTTGGTGATTCCCTGGTACCCGTTCCAGGAAACATGTCACAATGCAAGTCACGTGAGCCCTCTTCTCTTATCCTCTGTGTCCTCATAACACGCAGAGTCCTATTACAAGCCATATCTGCCAGGACCACACTCCACCTGCACCCCACCTTCCTACTGCCTCCCTTTTCCCCCCTTGCCCTCATTCCTCACTCATAGTTCACTTGGTCTACCAAGGCAATTAGATTTGTTTAAGTTAACTAACAATTGTTGGGTATATATGAATGATGACTTGCCATCTCTCACATAACAAGCAAAATATACTATTTTAAAAATGTCTTCCATCTTGGTTTTGGCTCAGGTCATGATCTCAGGGTCTCGAGATCAAGAACAATAGTTCTTTTCTTCTTTCTTCTTGTACACATGCAGGTTGGATCCTGACTAACAGAATACCTGGGATTGAAGGGTACTTATGTGTTAAGTTCTGATGCATACTCTAAAATTCTTATCCAAAAGGATCCTCTCAGTTTTTGCTAGTGTTGTGGGTAAAAAATCATATCTCATTTGTTTTTCATATGTTTTTCTGATTACTACCAAAATTCACATCTTGCGGTATAAAATTATTATCTCTTTGTATCCTTTGACTATCTTTCTATAAATTATTTTCTTTTTTCTATTAATTTATGGGATTTTTAATAAATGTATATGTTTTTATGTGTGTATATATATGTATAAAGTGTGCATTTGTCATATTTCTAGCTTGTGGATTCTACTTTAACATTCTTTATAGTAAACATTTATGGACAGATGTTCTTAATATAGTCACATTTATCATTTTTGTATATTTTTATTAGTGATTTTTGTGTCTTATACAATAAATTTCTCCTCTAAGGTCATAAACCTCTTGTTTTACATTTTAAAATGTTTTAAGTTTTGCCTTTTATATATTTCTAATATGTTTAAAAGTGGTTTTTCTGTTTGATGTTAGATACAGATCCAATTTTATTATTTGAACTCATAAACAGTTGTCTAGTGCTTTAATGTCTAGTAACTTGCACTGCTGTCTCCATTATATATCATTTTAAGGTACACAAAGTTCTGTTTCTTAATTTTTTACTGTTTCATTATTTTGTCTATCCTTGTGTCTTAATTATTATAACTTCCTTAAAACTTGTTATCATGTAGTAAAAATCCCTGTTTCATCCTCCTTATTAGAAATGCCTTCTCTGCTCTTGGGCTTTTCCTCTGGGGTACATAGTTTAGAGTTGGTTTGAGTCCCTGAAAAAGCATTATTGAGATTTTATTGGAATATCTGCATCAATTTGGGAAGAAGTGATGACATCTCAATATATCACCTGTCCATTTATTTAGGCTTTCTTTAATGTCTCAGTAATTCTCTACAAACATCTTACACAGATATACGTCTAACTACCCTATTTATTTGGTTCTGTTGTAAATGATACCTTTTAATAAGCTATGTTTTTAACTGTTGCTGTTGCAGAGAAGTACAATTGATTTTATACCCAGTCACCTTGTTAAACTCTCTTAATTCTTTTTTTCTCTCACTCTTAATGAATTCTAATATTTATTTTTACTTGTTACGTGGAAAATAATAGCATCTATAAAAATCGATACTTTTTTCTTCCTTTCCAAACCCTACACTTTTTACTTTTTCTTATCTTACTACACTCATTATGACCTTAAGTGAAATGTTGAATAAATGGGTAATTATAGGTATATAATAATACTTCTTAAGAGATCGTAGTCTTTTTAAGAAGCCGAAGATAATTCCATCCCATTTCTCCACTGTAAAAAGAATAGTACTACAATCCTACTAATGCACGTGGGATTCCCCCTTCCATCCCCTCTCCGGTCTCTTAACCTAGAATATTATTTTTCCAAAGGCTTTAAGTTACAGAATCCTTTAGGGGACAAAGTAGACTTTTCCTGCCTGGGACTTGAGGTACATGCAACAGATTTCCTGAAATCACAGGAGAACCAAACAGATATTAAGTTTTCTTAACTTCCCTATAGAATTTTTTTTTTTGAAAAGTGAAAATGAAGGTAAGTGTTTTACCATAGAAAGCTAGGACAGATAATCCTCCAGGCATGGAAAATTGTTTGGCAGAGTAATACTTAAGAGTTGAAGGTTGTAATTTCTACTTGTGGGTCTGTCCCAGGTTTGTTAGAGGCCATTCTAACTCTTGAGTCCTCAGCTTCTTGGGGTATACACTGGACATAACACAGAAGATCATCTTGCGTCTCAGAGATGGTGTGAAAACCAACGACCTAAAATTCAGAAAGAATTTAAATTCCCTGAGAAGGTAAGGATGGTAAAAACATTAGCGATCATTACTGATTATTATTATAACAACTGTGATGTTATATAATTCTGCGAATGCAATACCATAGGCTCATGGGTTCTTACTAAATATTAACTGAATGAATTAATGAACAAATAAAAGATTCACGGTTAAAAATAGTCTTAAAAATCACCTATTATTTTTGAGATACAGAACGATTACATTTTTATTATTTTTAAAGTAAGATGTTCTTTCACATAACCTATTCAGCAAAATTTCTAAACTACATTTGCAATTATGTTGTACATCTTTGGGCCTTACCATTGGCTGAGCTAATAATGATCATTCTCCCATTTTTAGAAGTCTAACTTAAGGTACCTAAGTGATATGTAATACCCCGAGAAAACCTCGCTGGGTTTTGTAATCAGACTTCCTTGGCCACACATGGGCAACAGAGAGAGGTCTAGCACCAGGGAGGGGAGAAATGTGTGACATTGGAGAAGCCATGACAAGATTAGCTAGGTACTATTCCCCAAGCATATTATATTTGGAAACTGTTACTTATCAGGTGGGAAAATGTAATGCATCCCCACGTGATAGCAGTTGTTTTCTTTTTTTACCTGAGAGCTCATATCATGTAACACAGTGAATATCAAAATGTGGTCCATAGAACAGCAGCATTAACATCACCTGCAAATTCATTGGAAATGCAAATATTCAGGCCCCACCTCAGATCTACTGCATCAGAAATCCTTGGAGTGGAGGTCGGAATCTGTGTTTTAGTAAGTCCTCCAAGAGATTCTGATGCATGCCAAAGATTGAGAACCACTTGGTACAGTGATTCGTATCATGGGTTCTGAAGCAGGTTTGCCTAAATTGAAGCTCTGGGTCTACAGTTCACCAACCCGGTGACTTTCTATGCCTTGACTTCCTCACCTCAGCAATTGGAGTAATGGCAGCATCAACAACAGGGCTGTGATGAATTAATTCAGAAGAAGTACTTAAAACAGCGCCTGCCCCATAATATGTATTCAAGAAATGTAAGGTAGTATATGAATTTTTCAGGATGAAAATAATGCTTGTAAGTCTACCGATTTGCTCTTGGTGATCTCTGTTTTCCTGGGATCTGCATTTGCAAATCCTCGAGCTGAATAGAACAGAGTATAGCTAGTTACAAAGGAAGGAGCAGGACTGTCCAGAGAATGGGACATGATTAGCACACAATGGGGCAGCTGGTAAAAGCATAGTCAGCCAGGAGCAGTTGGACTCACGGTTAGGGTCTCCCGGAGCAGATGCTGAGGCGGAGTTAGGGGTACAGGATGCTTATTCTAGATCAAACCTGTGAAAGGAAAGGAGAGTGCATTCATCTGTTCCAGCTGCTGTCATGAAGTAGCATAGACTGGGCAGGTTAGAAACATCACACATTTATTTGGTTCTGCAAGCTGGGAGCTCAAAACCAATTCCTTGTCTGAGAAGAGCCCTCTTCCTGGTTGCCGGATGGCTGTCTTCACTGTGCCCTCACATGATAGGAGAGGTGAGGGAGCTCTCTGGAGTCTCTTCTGAGAGCACTAATCCCATTTGTGAGGGCTTCACCTTCCTAACCTAGTCACCTCCCAAAGACCCACCTCCAGATACCACCACACTGGGGATTAGGTTTCAACCTGTGAATTTTGAGGGGACACAGACACTCAGTCCATAACAAGGAGGAAGCAGGAGTGGGCAGAGGAAGACAGTGAATTTTGATGCAGACCCAGTGAGCCTTTGGCTGACTTGACAGGGATCTGAGGCATGGAGTACCCACCAATGTGTCCCTGCATGGCCAAAATGGCCACGAGGTGCAGGCTGTTCCAGGAAGACCATGGACCTTGGGCCAGGTAGCCGCTGTGATAGGGCAGACCCTACAGAAGCTGATAGCTGGACAGCAAGCCCCTCCTTGGAGGAAGATCTGGGCAGCCCACTCCCTGTTTAAACAGTCAATGTCAGGAGATTCAAAGTAAGGGGAGGGATGTAATTGAGAACCAGATATGCAATTAACTGAGGTGCTTCTGTCTGCATTTTAGCACCTAGACCATACAGAGACCCTTATATTTAGTTCCGGGTGCTATACATGGCATTCAAGTCATGACTTCTTCCCTATTTTCCAACCAGGTGCTCTGGAGGCACATCAGATATTCTGTTGCTGAAGTGGATCATGATGGCAGTGGTTCTCAACAGTGGAGAACGCACCATCATGAAGACCATTTCAGAATGGCAGGGTCACCGTGTGTTTGACATGGCCCCTCAGATGATTCCCCTGTGACTCCCAAAGACAACCACACTCCATTTGGGAATTCCTAGCCCTCACGGAACCCAAAACTATCTCAGAGAAAGCAAGATTGAAGGAATCCTAAGGTTTGGGCTGAAAAAGAAAAGAGAGCGTATCTCAGACAAAATGGATATGCTAGCAAGTCTTCTCAGAATTAGTCATGTATGGCTCTCTCATAGAGGAAGAGATTCCTAGTATTGCTTGAAATTATTTTTATTCCAATAAAAAACCAAATCACATTAATTTAATGTGGTGGCTGCTAGAGTTTCGACTGGGACTACGTCACCACTAGCACTATGAATAGAGTACTGATGCTATGAAGCCATTGTTTTTGAAGTTGGCCTGGCAGCATGTGCCATGAGATCACCATTTTGCCACCACTTCTTTCTATTCAAACTACTGCAAAACCTTTAATTATATATCATGCTGCAATGCCATCTGGCATTCATTTAGCTCAAAAGAATCACTTCTGAATTAAGTCTGCTCTGTTCTCTTCTCCTTTATCTATGTATAGAACATCCATTGATTTTTTTACTTCCTAATACCCTCCCCCCCTTTATTTAGATAACTGTCCTTCCCCAGCTTATGTATGGTGATGAGCAGCAAAGAATAGTAACTCACCCTCTAAAGGAGCGTCCATGTGATCTAGACTTGGTGATCATGATACCCATTCTCTCTGGCTCTGTGGATGGACAAGGGAGCCAGACAGGGTCAGGCAGAGCCCTAACCTACTATTTTATGCATGGATGCTGAAAGAACAAAGCTCTTTCTTTTGAGCTTGCTGTGGTAAGCCTACTGCTCTTGTGCGGGCCACACCCCACACTGAACCTGCTCCCACCTCTGATGGAGAAAGCCTGTTCTCAGTGTGGCTTCCACACAGCAAAGCAACAGAAATGAATAGCAATCTCTGTGGCATGGATTAGGACTCTGAAGTGAGCTCCACCCTTGGCCTCCCAAGTTAAGGGAGCCAATAAATTGCCATTTAGCCTGAGCAAGTGAGAACAAATCCAAATAGCCTGGAAGGTTCATTTCTTGTGTCTTTTTGGTAACAGCAGAGAGCTGCCTTTGGAGGTCCGAGGAGGCTTAACAGAAAAATGGGCTCTAATAATACAGAGCAGGAAGCTTCCATTGTTATGTAGCCACATGGATGGCCCCTCTCTCTCCCTGCTACGGAGAGCATTACAGGAATGGGATCCCTCCCTAGTGGGATACCTCAGGCTTCGAGAAATCCAGCACTGACTGACCCAGACACATCTCTTGGTGGGGTGATAGCTTGGGAATGGTATGTATTCTGTGACTTCTGGCCTGAAAGGTTTTCCACAATTAACCGTACAGACCAGCACTTGTGGTATAGGTGTCCATGGTGTTCATGTCTCTTTTGCAAGGCAGCTAGTGTGGAACAGGTTTTGATCATGGGCAATGGAGTCATGACTAATTCAGCCCACAATAATCAAAGCAGCCCTACTTAGCACTGCTGCAATCATAAACCCGAATGCAAATCCAAGAACTGAAATTGCATGACTTCAGCTTAAGATGACCGTTGAGATCATCCAGAATAGCATACAAATATAGCTCACAAATATAGCACACAAATATAGCTCAGATTGTCATCCTATGAAAACGTGTGCATACACCCACGTACACGCATACACACACACACCACACACACAAACTCCTTAATGAGAGCTCAAAACCCAAAGACTATAAAACGGATTTGAGAAAACTTGGGGTGGATGAAACAGAACGTTCTGTGCATGGGGTTCTAATGAAGATACTGAGTCATGCTGATCCAAATGTCAAGATAATGATTGTCCATGAACCTTGTAGCTTTTTTGTTTTTCTTAGAGCTTTCTAAAGGATAGAAGCTCCAGTTTTAGAACATTTAGTTTAGGAGAATCCTGGTCACATTGAGCTAGATGTATTTCAGAAATTGAGTTTATGGGATTGTAAAGTTACTTGCAACTGGGGGGAGATTCAGGTGAGGAAAACACATCCTCTTTTATTTTTCCCCCCAAAAACCAAGAAGACAAAGTTGTGTTTCTAAAAAAAGTCTTTGTGTTATGATTTTCAGAGCTTTAAAGTTGTTTCAGTGCCTTCTGCTTGGGGCAAGGGATGCTTTCTAAGAATATACCACAGATTTAGAGGGTTATGCAAGACTGGCAGGAAGTTAATAATTTGGAGCTTTCCTTCTGATGTGACCTCAAAGTCAATTTGGGGGATTCTAAGTTAGCAAAAGTGTGCCTTTAATACTAGCCTTACATCTAAAGTTCAGTTATTTGTGCTAATGAGATATTTCAAAGTATAGAGTTTACAGGAGTGGAAACCATTAACTCATTTGACCTTGGCCCCGTTCTCACTTGAGGATATTTCTGGAAGGAAGCAGGTCAATGTAGTAGCAGTAAATGCAACTAGGAATTAAAAGACTACAATTCTAGCTCTGTTCTGTCACTCACATGACCATGGACAAGTCAGTTAAATACTGTAAGTTGGCTATTTCAAAGTGGAGGTGCATATGTCCTTGGGATGACCCACTGGCATGAGGCAGGCAATATCGAAATCTCCACTTATATCTATTTTCACCATATCATTTAAAAACTTTAGGATGTGTATCGTGTTTTACAAAGTACATTAAACTTTAATACATAGTATATGAATATGATTAGGATTTATATATATAACTATTTTTATTAGGATGGTGAAATAAAAAATATTCAGACTGTAGTCCTAGCCTCAGTTTCTTCCTCTGTAAATTGAGGGTGTTGTTTTGGGGTTTAGAAGAAATAAATACATACAGACATATACACATTTATCTATCTATATATTTATAAAACACATTGATGTATTCTACTCTTTTGTTATTTATTTATTTATTTAAAAGGTTTTATTTATTTATTTGACAGAGATAGAGAGAGCACAAGTAAGCAGAGCAGCAGGCAGAGGGAGAGAGAGAACCAGGCTCTCTGCTGAGCAGGGAGCCTGATGTGGGACTCGATCCCAGGACCCTGGGATCATGACCTGAGCCAAAGGCAGCCGCTTAACCACCTGAGCCACCCAGGCACCCCTATTCTCCTCTTTTAAATTAACAAGAGAAATGTCTTACCTTCCCAAGGGTCCTTCGATCATAAGAAAATAACACCACAGAGTTGATATTACTTTATGGCTCACTCCCAACATGGTTCTCTCTAGTAAAAGCTGATTTTAGTTCATGATTTTGTAGCAGACAAGAAATGTGATGACATTTAGATGAAGCTGTTGATATTGAAGTTAAAACACAAAAGGAACATCATTATGTTTGATAAATGTTTTCTCACGTGAGATGCTAACCTGCAGCACTTTTTTCTTCATTAGCTTTCCCAGGTTTCATGTGTTTGGGGGAAATGGTATCCCAATGTTAAAAAAATTGCGGTTTTAGCTAAGCCTGGGCTTAAGGAAACATATTCATCTCTTTTGTGTTTTTGATAAATTCTGGCTGCTGATGTAATTCTATGACTTCCTGCACTTGCAAAATTTTAAAACTTGATTTGAAAATCCTGGTGGCTCAGATTTGCATATCTACCCCTGTCTACCTGGCCAGAGGCCCTTGTGCAACAGCCTACTAAGAAAAATGAAGTTGGCTTATGCCAAACACCCAATAAACTCTAGAGAGATTAAAGATTTAAATGAGGCCATAAAAGTACTAGTATTTGATGATGTGAGAATTTTGCACATTCTTCAAAAATGTTCTGACAAGTCTAATAGAAAAATGGGCAAAGTACAAACCAAAGCATTTTTCAAAGAAGCAGTAATGAGTAATATTTTATGAAATACAAAAATTTTCAATCTCATTAGTATTATAGGAATAAAATCAAAACAAGATGCCATATTTGCCTATAGAAGTGGCCAATTAAAAAAACCCAAAAAACTGCATTAACCAAAGCTGGTAAAGAAAGGGAGTGAAAAGCATCTCATACACCTTAGGCAAAAGGGTCTTTGCTACATTGTTAGTATCCCCTGGTGAAAGCTTAGTCAAACCTATCAAAAATTTTATGAATATACCTTTGATTCAGCTATTTACCTCAAGATTTCACCTTAACCAAAACATCGTAAGTGCATACAAAAATTTATCTACGAGTATGTTTGTGCCAACATTTTAAATAAAATTAGCTACCATTCGTTCAGTGCTTATCATGTGCCAAGTGTTATGGTGAAACTTTTATATATGTCATCCTAGTTCAGCCTTCTAAAACCTGCATGAGGCACTCTCATTTCCATTTAACAAAGGAGAACTTTAGGCTTAGGGGTTGGGTGAGTGAGCCAAGAATGCACAAGTAGTAAGTGTGCAAACCTGAGTCCTCAATCTCCAGGGCCTCATATAACAACAAAAAGGAAGGAAAAATAACAACCAAAACAGGAAGGTGGATAAATAAATCATGGCATATCAAATAATGGATGGCTGTAAAGGCATTTCCAAATGGTAATGCAAACAAGTAATTGAGAACATTGGAAAAATGTTCACAATGTATTATGAAGTGAAAAAAAGGTGATACAAAGTAATACATACTTTGTAATCTTAGTGTTGATAAAATATACAATAAAGTGCTAATAGGGTCTGCCTCCAGATGTAAATTTATACAAGATTTTTGCTTTTTTTCTTTACACTTTTTATATTATTACACTTTCTACAATTATATGTCTGGTTTTTATAATTAGATGCAGTGTTACTAAAAATAAAAGGAATGAATTAGTAATTAAAATGAAAGAACCATTTATGTCCCTAGACATGCTCCCGGGATCCATTCTAGAGTGGCATATAGTAATGTGAAAATGTGGAATCCTGAATTTCAGTATCTTCATAGCCAGTGTTTCCTCTGTGTTAGACTTGTGCCTCTGATTAATATTCAAATCTTTCTTCATTTCCTGTAAATGTAGTAAATTTTTTTCATTATTTCAGAAGAAATACATATACATGCTAAAATAAAAAATTTGGCAGAATGGTGCAAAATAAGACAGTTCCTACTGTCTCTTTGATCTCACACCAGCACCTCCTGCCCTCAGACGCAATCACTCCTCAGTCCTCCTGGAGGTAACCAGCACAACCTAAGTAATTTGCTCACGTGTCTTTTAAACAATGCACCACCTTTAGATAGGTGATGCTTCTTCCAGTTCTCCAATGTGAGAGGTGAAGGAGATAGCTGATCTAAAATAATAAATGCTTGTGGCGCCTGGGTGGCTCAGTTGATTAGGTGCAGGCTCTTGATTTTGGCTCAGGTCATGATCTCAGGGTTGTGGGATCGAGCCCTGCATGGCGCTCCAAGCTAAGCAGGAGTCTGCTTGAGTTTCTCTCTCCTTCTCCCTCTGTCCTTCCTCTCTCTCTCTCTCAAGTAAGCAAATAAATCTTTAAAAAAATAAATTAATTAAAATAACACGCTTTATAATCTTAGTTTTCATAAAATACACAATAGAACTCTAATAAGCACACTCTCTGGATGTGGAATTACAGGGAAGTTTTACTTTTTCTTGATATACTTCTCTGTATTTTTATTTCCTGTATTTTTATTTTTTTTCTCCACTCATTGGGCCCAAACAGTTTTATAGGTGGATTTCCAAATTCAAAAATATAGTTAGTAATGAAGACACTATTGAAAATGACATGAGCTGAATTGTGTAAAAACAAAAATCAACAGAAGTTTTTCTCTATATCTGGAATCAAAACTGCTATAAATTAAAATAGAAGTAGAAACATAATTACTGTGGACGAATTCCTCATATCAATGGTATCAAGTAGATTTTTTAAAAAATAGGACATTGAATGCTGGATATTAATTCCATATGTTTGGGGTAAGAGCCAAAGTTCTGAGTGACTAATGAACACTGGCGGATTGGGACAGAAGCCAATCTAATCAGAATTACGCCAGTCAGGACATCTTCACCCACTGGATTGATCAGAGTTCTGCTTTGAGTTTGGTCTTAGGTCTAGAAACAGTGAAATGTGGTGAGGCCTGTCCTTAGGAAAATTACTCCTCCTCTCTTTAACTACCTTGTAGGAAGCCATTACATGTTCTTGAGGTAAGGAGAGGCTAAACCTCCTTCAGGTTAAGCTTAACCTCCTTATTCATCAAGGAGAATTTAGGGGTTCAAGAAGGGCAGGAGCTAGAGTGCCTTGGATACAACATTTAGGTGGGCATCCAAAAAATTCAGTCATCAAGATAACATTTTAATGCAATATTTAAAACCTTCAAGTTCATACAAAAAACCCCATGATCAACAAAATAGCAACATTTTAAATAAAGACAGGATCAGTATTACTGAGTTTTCCCTTTTGCTTCAGGCTCCAGCTTGGCCCAGCATGGCACTAGGTTCAAGGCTCCTGGCTTCACTGAACTGCCCACAAAACCCCACCCTGATATTGAGGGTGCCATGTCTTCCCAAACAATGCTCTAACTTGACCAGAAGAGACCCCATTAGATTAGGACATCTATTTACATTGCAATTCAGCCACCTTGTAGATCAGACTTTGGGTTTGGTTTTCTGAAATGATAGCCCAGTAGCAATAGGATAACGGTTTCCTTTAGGGCAGGCACCAAACCTTACAGGTTCCTTACGGAGAGCTGGAGGTAGAAATTTAAAGCCCTGACCTTTTCCTTTCCTTTCCTCTAAATTCTCCAGAACACTTTGGGACAACCAAGCAAGCCCGTGTATACTCCTGTTCTCACCAAAACGTTCTATGGCGCCGGTTACTTGGTCAAAGTCTTGTCTTCTCCAGGCACTTAACTGCAGGTAATAAACTGCCAATAATGTACAGACACAAAACAACTAGGAATATAGACTATATAGAGAATAAAGGATTTATTCTAAAGCAAGGCAGACAGTTGGGCAGGAAAGGTAGACCCAAAGTGAGGGAGAGCAAGGAGGAACAGCACCCAGGAAGAATGAGCTGAAACACATTCACTGTGTAGGAGATACAGGAAGGAAACAGAAATCCTCATTAGTAAACAAAGAAACATAAATTAAAACTTATAGGAAATAATACTTTCATGCCTCAAATCAGCAAAGATTCTTTAACTTAGTAATGCTGTCTACCACAACTTAGCAATATAACCAAGACCCGTAAAATACTCATGTCTTGGAAAATAGGCCAACGTAGTCCATCAGTGGATAATATAGAGAATCAAGGCCAGAATCAAGTGTATATGAGATTTATACTAATAAATGCTAACATTTATGGAAGGTCTGCTATGAATTGGGACCATCGTCAAGTATCGATATGCATTGTCTAATTTAATCCTAATAGCAGGTTTATGAGCTCCAATTACATTATCCCATTTTACAGATGTGGGAATAGGCTCAGAGAAGGTAAATAACTTGCCCAAAATTACGATCTACTGGATGGTCAAATCATGACTTACATCCAGGTCTTTCTAATATCAGAAATGTAGCAGTTGATAAATTTAACATTTCAAATTCATAGGGAAAATGGTGCTTTTTTAAATGCACAGTGTTAAGAAAGCTGGTCCTTCATTTAGAATAAAATTGTCTCTAACTTCGACCAATGATTTGTAGTAATTTTCAGTTCAGGGTCCACTTAAAAAACTCTGATGAGAAATATTGACCTTTTCCTCACAACACACAACACACACACTCACTCACATACATACATACACACACACCAAATATGTCTATATGGCACCGTCTTCTAGGTAGTTCTGTTGGATTTTTGGAGCCTAGAAGGTATGAACTCAAAAAGAACCTCTACCAGATACCAATATACATTCCAGATGGATTGAAATTTTAAACCTAAAAATCAAACATAAAAGGAGTGTTTGTGCAAATATAGATCAAGTACCTAAATCTCCAGCCTTGGTTCCTTTATCTGGAAAACATGAGGGTAATAATATCCACCACAAAGCACTTTATGAAGATTAAATGAGAAAATACACAAAATATCTACCACAGCTTCTAGCACATAGAACTTGGTCAAAATTAATCAGCTATCGGCCTGTCTCTCTCTTTATACATACATATTTACATATCCACACACACATACATGTTATGTACACATTGTATAGATATTTATAAATAGATGTATGCATTTATGAAAATATTTTCACAAATTTGGAAGTATTAATAAATTTGTCATAACACCCAAAACAGTCACCATAGGGGAAAGATGAATAGACTTATTATTTATAGCCGTGAACTTTTTACATGTTGAGAACTCAAGACAGCAGTTGCCTCCACTTTTTTGCATTTAACAAATACTGAGCACTGACTATCTTCCAGGCCCCATTCTAGAGATTGGGGCCATAAACATCACCAAAACAAACCCAAATCCCTGCTGGTTGGAGTTGACCCTTCAGTAGATGGCCAAGATTGGGACTTACCGGAACTCATATTGGCATGCAGGGGTGCGGTCGGCACGGCAAGGATGCTGGTTTAGTCCTCCTGCCAATTTACAGAGGAGGAGAGGAACAGCATCCTTTGAGGAGGGCAAGAGGCAGGCTTTTGGGTTTTGTCCCTCAAGGTGGCCAAGGGAGCCATTCTCATCAGGGAGGGTGGCAGTGGGAAGGGTGTAGAATGGGAGAGGGAAGAGTCAAGGGGCAGATGGGAGCTGACAGGGCTCAGCAGCATGTGCACAGAGAGTTTGTGGTAAGCAGAGGTCCACTCCAGATGACCTTATAAGTGCTGTTTCCCAAACATTGCTCCTGGATGCAGGTCTGGGGACAGTACTTCCGGGAGAAGGGAGGTCTTGGGTCAGGATAATGCCATATACTCTTGGATAATGAACTTGGATTTCAGAGTTGAATGTGTTTGGGGAATGCATAATTTACTTGTTACAGGAATTGTGCCTACAGAAGAAAATGGGAAAAGCTTTATGTGAGTCTTAATGAGTTTGGTTATAGAGGAGTTTGATTTCCATCTCATAAATAATAAACAGTCCTCAATATGCCCCTTCCAACTTCCCTTTCAATTGCTCATTTTAATCTTGCAAAGAAAATAATCAAGAAAAATATGGAAAACGCCATCTCCCTGCTGGAATAAAACATCTCCTGACTAGTACAGCATCTCTACTTCAAGGTTTAGAAGCTTATTAACTATATCTGCCTCATTGGTTTTTCTATTTAGACAAGCCTCCCCCTATAATCTAATCAATGTTAAAATGAAACATGACTTTAATTGAACAATATGTCTGTTCTACTAAGATTTGTTAAACTTGAGGTAGAATAGTATGACCAAGATCAAAACCAAAAAAAGAAACAAATTATTCCTAGATCATTCCTATAGTTAGTCATGTATCTTTCTTGATATTTTTAGTGTGGTGTCTTTATTTATTTATTTATTTATTTATTTATTTATTTATTTATTTTGCCCCAGGGGTACAGGTCTGTGAATCATCAGGCTTACACCTTTCAGTGTGGTGTCTTTTAAGAGAGAGATATTCAAGGGATATCTGTGTACATAGGATAGATTAACTTTATCACGTCACTTGGGAGGGCAATTTAGGTAGATGGACAGAAAATCGCTAAGTTCTCTTTATCTTTATTCCCCAAACATTTGACTTGGTCCTTTTCTTTTTTGACCCCTTATGTGCCTGCCCAAGATCCTCTCTAACTCCCGATTATGCTGTCTATTCAAGTCCTTATGATTCGACTCCGTCCTTCCTCCCCACCTTGCAGCCCGGCACTCTGTTCACTAACGCACACCCTGATCTGGGGGTTTAGGGGAATACTTACAGTTCCTCAAACGGGATTTGCTCTTCCAGCCTGTATGTCTCTGCATGCACTGCTTCTTCTGCTTGGAAATTTCTACCTGCCTTCCCCTTTCTGCCTGCCTCATAAGCCTAAAAATTAAAAAGATGCCAGTTTGGGAGCTAGACGGTCTCTCTCCAAATCCCTGTGTTGCCACTGTCTCGCTGTGTAAGCTTGGGCAAGTTCATCTCCGTAAGTCCCATGTTCCTCATTTGAAAATGGAACAATATAAGGTATTCATTTCATGGAATCGTTCTGAAAGTTAAATGAGATGAAGCACGTGACTGGCCCATTCTAAATACCCTCCACTGGCTCTAGCCATCAGTAGGGTTACCGTTATTATTGCCACATTTCCATGACAATGCTACTTCTCTCCATATAGCAATCTTGATTCAGGAGGAAGGGGGATAAGAAGTCTTTCAAAGGTGGGTTATTGGGCAGCAACAATGATGGATGCCTCTGTTTACTTCCTGTGGTAGCTCAGGAAGTCCTAGATGTGTAGAGATCATGTTGGCAGTGGGGATGGCCACTGATGACATGATTGCCATATGTCTTTTTTATCTATCTATCTATCTATCATCTATCTATCTATTTGACAGAGAGAGAGATCACAAGTAGGCAGAGAGGCAGGCAGAGAGAAAGGAGGAAGCAGGCTCCCTGCCAAGCCCGATGCGGGGCTCAATCCCAAGGACCCTGAGGTCATGACCCAAGCCAAAGGCAGAGGCTTTAACCCACTGAGCCACCCAGGCACCCACCATATGTCTTTTATAGTGTTTCTCTCTAAAACCAAGCCAGGACTTTGGTTCGGTGCTACTCTTAAATACCAAGCAAGCCACATTCTTCAGTGAGTGGTAGGTGTCTGGACTGAGGGTAAGGAACGTTGACCTCTAGCTTTAACTCAGCCAATAATTAGATGTTATCCCTGGACAAATGACTTCACTTTCCTGGGCCCAGGTCCTGATTTATAAGAAAAACAAGAGGGTTATCTTAGGTGATCTCTGAATATCTTCCCAACTCCAGGGTTCTCTGATTCTAAATGGGGAAACTCATCCTGTATTTGCTGTTTGTGGACTCATGAGACATCCTGGGCTGTGCTGAGTCAGGCACTGCTCTATATGGGAATGTGGAGGGGTCATTCAGTGTCATTCCTGTTGACAGAGGACAATGACTTCAGGGACTGTGGGAGAAAAGTGGAGGACCTTTGATGTGTCTGTGTGTACACATATATAATGTACATGCTATAAATATAAATAAAGCTTAATACTATATAACTGAAGTTGAATATTAATCCTCTTATAGACGTTTCCAGAATCTAACAAAGAAAGATAGAATATATAGGAGAATGTCAAATCTTTGTTATTTAATTCAGGTTTTCTTTTACTCTTAATCCACTTGGCAGGCCATTCTCAGAAAGGGAAATAGAAGTGTTTTATCATGCCATTTAAGACACAGGAGTCAAAACTTACAAACAGAAAGCAAACAACAACAAACAACCTCTTACAAACACTTCTAACGAGCCATTAAACTATCTTCCTTGAAGGATGCAGAAGCTTTAACAAACACGAATCTCCTGTTAGAGATCCTTGATGTGTCTTCTTGGTTCCAACAAAGAGGAGTGGAAAGCCAAAAATAGAAACCACTTCGAAGACACTCAGAGGCCCTAAGTGCAAGTCCCCTTGTAAGACATCTTTATTAACACGAAAAATCCACCAAGTTCCCTCCCCTACAGTCATGACAGATGCCTTTGAAAGTCTCCCCACAGTGGGAAGACTTCTGAAAATTTATTCCTGCATTTCATGGAGTTTACAGAAACTACACAAGTGGTGTTCCTGCATTTATCAAGGAAGAAGTAATTGAAAACAGCAGGTAGTTGTGCCTTCGTCACTGAAAGGAGTCTGTTTGCCAATTGATACGTGGGGTGCTGAGGTTGGGGACTCCCATTATAGCTCCTGGGTAAATCCCTTGTGTGTCTGGGAAACTGAATTCCTTAGGCTTAAGACTATTTTCATCCACTAAGAAAAGAATTAGGGTAAAGTGGGATCTACTTAGAAAATCTATTTTGCTTCTAAGTATTTGTTGAATTGAACATTCTAAGTATGATTTTGGAAGTTCTTACTTAACTGTACATTGAAAAATCTTACTGAGGTAGTAAGATCCCAAACAAAACAAAACAAAACAAAATAAAAAAATAAAATGTAGCAATAAGATTCAGAAACACAGGGGGAGAACTACGTGTCTCAGAATTTCCAGGCCAGTCCTACTTCTAATTCGAGTATTAGATACTGTGGCCTCACAAATTCCTATAGTGTCCAAGAAATTCTAATATAACAGTGTCTGTATTGCATACTTCAAGCTGCTTGTTACATACAAATATGACACACAAAATCCTGGTTCAGCTTTTCTCCCTGATGTGAGATCCAAACAAATACGGTCACCATAATGGGAGACCAAGGAAGTGTCATACTCAGCATTGGATGGTCCTCTAAAAGTCAGAGAAATTGAAATTTAGGGTTTTAGTAAAAACTTAATGGTAGACCAAATGAAAAGCAAAAATGGCTAAACACATTAAAAGTTGATTCTGAGCAGAAAGACTGAAAATGTCTGGGATGGTTAATCTAGAGAAGAAAATATTAAAAATATATAATGATTTCTAAAAACAGGTGATGTTATTGACAATTAAATCTGCAATTTTGACTATTAGCTTGGTGTTTGATTAGAGTTAGCTTAATGCACACAGTAATGAACTTGCACAAATTCATCCACATGCTCTCAAGCTGGGCCCTTTGGGACGTCTGTACACCGTCAGGAAGTAGCCAAGGGGTAAGGTGTCTGATTCCAAAACAAGGCTAGATGTACTGGCTTTTCCAGATGCTGGACTCCAACTTTCCAGGTAGGATGTTAATGACAGGGGGAGTGGGTCTCCTTCTCTAAGTATAGGAAAAGGAATCACAGGATTCATACCAGCAGAGAAAATTAGTGTAAGCATTAGGAAGAAGTTCTTGCTAACACAGTAGCAAAATGCGACCCCAAATAAGATGGTGGGATTTCTCAGGGAGTATATAGAATTATCCATTGGGCAGGGATATGGAGGAAACAATGCTGAGGATGGCTTTTCAGCCTTATGCTGCAGTGATATTTTCAGGCAGAATAAATGGACCGTGGGACAAAGTTCACTTAACAAAGAGCAGTTCTTTTTTTTTTTAAGATTTTTTATTTTATTTTATTTGACACAAAGAGGGAGAGAGATCACAAGTAGGCAGAGAGTCAGGCAGAGAGAGAGGAGGAAGCAGGCTCCCCGCTGAGCAGGGAGCCCAATGCGGGGCTCGATCCCAGGACCCTGAGATCATGACCTGACCCAAAGGCAAAGGCTTTAACCCACTGAGCCACCCAGGTGCCCCAAACAGCAGTTCTTGATACATCACCTCTTTAACTGTGGCTGATTTCGTGGAGAAAGTATAGCCAGAGTCAAACTCAAGAGAAAAGGATTCTGGGAAAAAGTGTTGGACCAAGTGCTGATGGGACTGAATAACGGGCACCATGTTGTTGTTGATGTTGTTTTTTAAAGGTTTTATTTATTTGACACACACACAGAGAGAGAGAGATCACAAATAGGCAGAGAGGCAGGCAGAGAGAGTAGGGAGAAGCAGACTCCCTACGGAGCAGAGAGCCCGATTTGGGACTCAGTTCCAGGACCCTGAGATCATGACCTGAGCTGAAGGCAGAGGCTTAACCCACTGAGCCACCCAGGTGCCCTAATAGGCACCATGTTATAGGTTTTCCTAGACTGGAGGAATGTGAAGAGCAAATGTTCCCAAGAACCCAGTCCTATCTGAAGATTGCGTCTCTTCATGGCTGCAGACCCACCTTGACATGGCAAAGTTTGCGGGAGTACACTTCAGGGAAACGTCAACAGTGCTTTATACACAGTTGCTAACCTCAGGTGGGGTACAAATTTTCTTGAAAAGACAAGTATTTAAAGACTTAACTGTAATTACTAATTTTCCCACTCAAAACCAGCTTTCTTACTTCAAGATTTTGGAAAGCTCTACTCAGCCTCTCACCTGTCTCACAGTCTGGTGCATACTTCTTACGGCTTAGGATTTTCTTAAGCCTTCTCAGACTTAGGACCTCGGGGTATACCTGAGGTACTGACGCAGAGCCCTCCCTTCCTGTTAGTGGCAAGTGCTCCACGCAGATACACCCTTCCAAAGAAGCAGATCCTGAAGACCCTGGACTTCTTGCCCTGCGGCTGAGCCAATGGCTCTGTGTCATCTGCCCACAGCTGCTGAGAGAAGGCTCTGGAAATTGCTGTTGCAGCCTGGTTGTACACTGGCACTTTACAACAGTACGTTAAATTGAACAACAACAACAAAAAGTGATCCAAGAAAAGCTTCTTCAGTTTCATGAAAACTGTTCCCAGACCCAGGTATGGAAACTTCTCAGAAGCTTTTATTAAATGTGTCAAGAAAGAAGAAAAGATGATGCCAATATATTGCAGAGAATGAGCTGTGACTGTTGGTTTGCCTTTTAATACCCATGTTACTGACTAAGGAAATGAAAACTCTCTGGACCGACATGAAGTTGGGTTTTTTTTTTTTCTGACCCCCCCCCCCCCCTTGTTCCCCTATCTGGAGCTTCTGACGTCTTACCCACCTTGACACACACAAATCTGACTGGTCTTCCAGACCCCTCTGAGTGGCTGCCTCTTTCCCCCTCTCCCTAAACGAGTCATGGCTTGTTCTTTGGGGCTTCAGTTGCTTTCTTTCTGGATCTTTCTGTCTTGCTTTAGAATTATTGTCTGTAACTCCCTTCATAGATGATTTACTCCTTGAGGCTGGTCTCGCTATATTTGATTCATTTTATAACTTCTCAGTTTCCAGGTGCTCAGTGAAGTATTTACTGCAAAAATTAGTATGACCGGGGGAAAGCACAATGAAAAAAAAAATGTCTCACACTTATAGGGTCCCTACTTGCCAGGAGGATGTTTTCTTTTGTTTAGAAAGATTGATCTCAGCCTAAGGGCAGGATTATGTTTTCTTGCTTGGGCAAATCACTTGCAAGGCTACTGTAGCAGCAGCTCAGATAGAGGCTGGCTTACTGCTGAGAGCCTTGGAGGAGGGGGGGAGAGGGAGGGCAAGCCAGGAGGAATGACACAGCGGGGCGCAAGACACCTGCCACCCGCCTGATACAGGGGCAGAGTGCCCCCCAAATGTTGTGATTGCCAGTCAAGCCACACTGGGGAAGGCTGATGTGGCCTCAAATAACATTACAGGACCCAAACTGGAAACACTAACCAGACAGGCAGGGTGTTGCAAGATATCACCCCGACTGGTGACTAATGAACCCCCCATAACACTGACTGTCCTTCTCCCCAGGTACTCCAACAGGCCCTTTACTTTCAAATCACTCCGCACCAGATATAAAAGAACTTGGCACAGGCGAGAACATAGAACAGGTCTTTATAAAAGCAAAGGGAGAAAGATAAGAAACAAAGAAAGAAAAAGCCAGATGCCCACATGCACCCTTAGCCTCACTGCTCTGACCCCATCCCCCAACTTCTGGATGTTTCTGCAGAACAAGGTTCTTTTTTATTATACATAATACATGGCATGGATTTGACCACTTCCTATCCTTGGAGGGGAGTTTCCCCATCTAGGAAGTGGGATAGTAAAATCTGCCATTTACCAACGACAGAGGTAAGAGACTGGCTTCTAGCTCAGTGTGAAAGGGACATGAACTCTTTCAGGCCTTGGGGTGCCTGCCTAGTGAATTACTTAAAAGAGTACTTAATGGCATCCTGGCAACCTGATCGTTTGCCAAAATAGGAAATGCACGCTGGAGAAAATCCTTCTCATTCAGTTTTGTGGGGAGAAAAATTCCTCTAGGAAGTTCAATTTCAGCATAAGATTGACTGCATGCTTACCCTGACAGCTGATGGTTGCTGTAGTTATTTATAAAGGGCATTAAGTTAATGTGTGTTACCTAAATAGCAAACGATGTACCATTGCTGAGCTCAAAATGTACATTTGCATTAGTTAATTCGCTAGGGGTCAACAGTAAAATCATTAGTCAATTGAGGCCCATGAAGGGATCCGAAAGAGCAGGTGCTGCTTCCAAAAAGGTCAACTCATTCCCCAGGGTATAAATTGCACTTTGGATAAACTCCGAGCCAAACAGATCTCCCAATCTTGGAAAGATTAGAAATGCCGTGGCCTTCTTGTCCCTACGGCAGTTGCTACAGGCCCTCAGGGGTTAACCATGATGCTATTCAAGCTAGTTGAGAGCAAAGCATTGCTTCGCCCAAAAGACACCGTGGAGGATGCTGAGGCTGGGTGATGCTAAGGCAGAATGCACACCAATTTGCAATATGTTATTGCTGCAACAATTATGATAACCCATTTGTCTGTGAAAGTGCCTTCTGCTGTTATTAGATCATTAACCTTAACTGTAGCAACACGTTCCCAGTTATGTAACTGTGCTAGGAGCATTAAAGAACAACCCATCACAAGAAAAAAAATGCTCACAGTTCATGCCTTATAGGTTTCTAAGAAAAGTTCTGAGGGAGGAGCAGAATATGCCAGGCCAAAATATGCCATTTTGGCCTATTGATTATTTTGAATTAAAGTTGCTTAAGAAACGGTGCAAGGACACTCTGACCCTCCTTTGTCCCTCTGAATGCAGAAAGAAATTTCTCATGCGAAGAATACCCTCCCTAAAGCAGGAGGGTAGAAGGCATCCTTATGGCCAGAGATAAGGAATATAGAACCAAGAAGTCTGTATAAACAGAACTGGTCACTTCTTCACTAATTTGCTACCCCAAGCCCAAACTTCATTGTCTTGCCAATTCTTCACAAATGTACTGTTTCTTTGTCTAAAAGGTATAAAAAGTTGCCTACTTTGGCAGCTTTGACTCCTATCTTATGAGCTCCTGTAAGTATGAAATTCAATATTTTGAGCTATCTTATAAGCTCCTGTATGTATGAAATTCAATTTTTCTCCTGTTAATCTGTCTTATGTTGATTGAATTATTATGTCAGCCAAAGAACCTAGAAGGGAAGAAGAGAAAGATTTCCTCCCTACAACTTCAATCCTAGTACCTGGGTCCCAGTACTTACAAATACCCAAGGTGCTGTAAAGCAGATTGCAGAGGAGGCTGTGAAACCTACAATTAATAAAACAGAAGTTGGATGAGGAACTATGCACCCAAATCTTGCCAGACTAAGCCCCAAAGTCAAAGTCCAATTACCTTTGTTCAAAGAATTTAAAAGCAAAAATAAACCTCAAAGGAAAACAGATGAAACTGCCAAATGGGAACCTAAACACACTTAGTCTTACTGGGTACCAACCCCAAATTGGCAATTCTCCCCCGAATTCTTTCCAAAACTTTAACGAAGATTGGCGACTGGAAGCCAAGCTTTTCACAAAGGCACTTTTCACCTGGTTTTGGTTGACACTGTTACAAAAACATACAAGGATGGTATTTGGCAAATTGGCAACACATGTTTAAGAATCAGCCTACCAAGGAATGGTGTGGATAATTGTGAAATAATTCATTAGCTGAAATGTGAGGGAATAGTCTGGGGTTGGAATTCTATCTTCACCTAGAAGGTCACAAGACCTTTACAGTAAGGCAAGAGGTTTGCAGATTAAGTGACGATGTAATTTAAGACTATTTCTGCTGAATTATGTAACAATGGAAAGCCTTTTGGAGTCAGAGGTTCTCTCCTTGTTCTTGAACTTTCTGTTTTCCAATTTCCTAGAACAGAAAAAGAGAGATGTAGGGGCACATAGCCAGTCCATCTAAAAAACCCTGAAGGATTAGATGAAGTAACCCCAAATCCCTTCTAGTTCTCTACTTGTAAATTTCTCTAGTTCTTAATTTGTAAATTTCCCCCCCTTTAAAGAGAGTGACCTAGAAACAAGGCAAATTTTCAAAGACAGAAAGCAATTCCTTTCCTGAAATTCTTCTTTCTTAAATTGCAACTTACTCATCCGCTTTGATGTTTGATTCAGGAGCAGAGGTTCTAATATGGGATTTCTGGATCAGTTAAGGATTTCTGAAGGAGCAAGCAGAGTAAAAAAGGTACACAAGGCCGTGTGCACTGAGGAGGATCACCGGATTTCAGACATAGTGGTTGAAGGCATCCCTTGCTTGGCAGTTTAGCAAATGCCTTTTCAAGAAAAATTTTTTTTCAAAAACAACCACGACAAAAAAACTAGGTCCAAACTCATAGAAAAAGAGATCAGATTTGTGGTTACCAGAGGCAGGGGGAGCAGTGGTTGGAGGAAAATGATCAAAAGGTACATATACATACATAAGTCCTAGGGCAGGAATGTATAACACAGCAACTGTAGTTAACTCTACTGTCTAATAAGAAACTCATCACAAAGAAAAAAAATGTTTTCCTTTTTTTGGCTTTCTCTTTTTATTGTGTCTAAATGAAACAGTGGTTGTAAACTAAAACTTACACTACAGTGATGTATGTCAGTTATATCTCAATAAAACTGGTGGGAAAAAAGATAATTTTTCCTCTAGAAATATCTTGTCAGTCAGTTGGCAAAACAAGAGATACTAACATTTGTAGAGAAGGAGAAGGAGAAAGGCATCAGGAAACTTAGTTATCAGGTTGAGGATTGGTTTTGAGCCACCCCCTCCCCCCACCCCCGCCGGCCCCGGCTTGAGGATAAGTTTCAGAAGCATGTGTGAGAAGAGATGTCTAGCCTGGAGTTATTCAGAGAGATAATGAGTTAGCTCTTGAGTCCCATCTCTGCCAAAGTCTAGTTCCAGACCTGGGAGCTGTTTGATTCTGCAGTGGAAGACTCGGGGTGGGGAAGAGCCTGCTGGTTTCTCTATCCTGTACCTTCGTGACGTTCTGTTGCTTTCTTCGCATAGATCTGCACATTTCTGAGGATTATTTTTGGAATTCTATAGGCTTCTGTTATGAATGGCATCCATTTAGATATTGACATGATTTCTTCATTCTCCACTGTATTTGCCTCTGCCTGTATCAGTGGATGTCACTGGATATGCAGGTAGAAGAGGGTGAAGGGCAAGAAGGAAACCAGAGCCATGATAATCCTGTGTGATTATCTCCACCTTTTACCCTCATCAGGGTAGAGCACCTTATTTCTTCTTAAACTTCTCTTTGTCCCATTTTTAATTATTGATGCTATGTATTTCTCTTCTCTCTCATTAAGAAATCTCAAAACTTGTGAATGTGATAAGAGTAGTAATGGAAAGAGAATTGTTTTCATATTCAACAAACTACAAAGTTAATTCTTTTCGATAATCATTGGTTTTCTTTCTAACCAACATATACAGTGACACTCCTTGACTTTTATCTAATTCAGCTCATAGAGGGAAATATAAAGAGGAGCTCTTGAATTTCTGAAGAATTCCTTCAGGAGCTGGCAGGGTCATGAATGGAATGGGGCAAATGCCCATAAATAGACATGTAAATTGTGACATAAGCTAACAGAGTCAAAATTCTATCTATAGCCCCCAAATTCTTTTTTTTTTTAATTTTATTTTTATTATTTGCCCAAGGGGTACAGGTCTGTGAA